>JZKD02S1990656.1:45686-61282 GCA_000966675.3 Picea glauca
CTTACCCCCCTGCGCGCCCAGCGCAGGCGCTCAGACACTACTACTCGTGCAAAGAATATAACACATACCCAACATATTCAACGTGGATCTCCTTCGCCCTTATTTCCCACCATTATTGGACACCTCAGAAGTAGAAGAAAAATTGACACCAATAGAGCTCAACCCTGACTGCATACAACAGGAATCCAATGATCCTATTGTGGATAGACAAATAAATGGCACTCGACAACAAAGGATCCATCTTTATCGAGTCGTCAAAGCAAGGCAACTCCTGCACCAAGGCAAGTGGCTCACCCGGAGCCAAATTCAGCATAAATTTCCTCATCTGATGGGGGACCTCAAAGAAATGGAGACCATTTCTTCCTAAGGAGGGAGTACTAATCTAGATGGATATCGGTGGCTACCCACCTTTTCCAACTACCTCAAAACAATTTTCTGGCAATTTACTATTTTTACCAGTTTTAACTTCCGGGGCCAGTTTGAGGGCCTAAATGAAGGTTTTTCAGGATCGATCTCCTCAATAATATCCAAAGGCATGATTGAGCGCTCAAAATTAGTATCCTTGATGATCTCTTTCCAACGGGCTATCACAAGCCTAAAACGGAGATCATATGCAAAAGTTACGACCCCGAGAAGTTGATGTACTAACTTACCCAAAGAGGGCCCACAAGACTTTTGGCGCTTCATCTCCTAGGGTTAGGTTTCTGTATATCTAAGGTTTTTGGCATTTTTGCTTATTGTAAAAAGGCCTTCAAAGCCTCATTGTAAGCTTCTTCTTGCGAATGTGCACTGTCGTCACATCTCTTCTCAGAGATAAGCTACCACCATTCCAACAATCTTGTTTCCGCTGCATTTTACAGTTTCAGCTTACTTCATTATTGAATACAAAACTAGTTTTACTGTATCTCGGTTATTTTTTTTTAATCACCTGTTAATAATATGTATTCATTTCTTTCTTCTCATAAAGTCCAGATCACTGGTATCAGAAGGGTCTTCTCCTTGTCGTCTTAATGCATGTCCCCAACGAGGTCCTAGTACAAAGAGTTGGGTCTTGAGCTTGTTTCTCTTGAGGAGAGAAGCTCTCGCACGCCCACACGACCTCCCATGGTAGGAGAAAATAAATATGATGGGATAGGAGATCCTTTCAAATTATTGATTGAGGAAGCGCTCACGCAACAAAGGAATGAGATAATGGATAGTTTCATGTAAATCCTTCGAAGGATACCAACAGGCTACGCATATTCTTCAAACGGAGGCGCTACCCCCTTCAAGGTATAAATAAACTTTGAAATTCCTATATTTGAAGGTCAGATAGATGCAGATGCTATAGACAAGTGGTTGAATCTACTAGAAGGTTATTTTTCTATCCGTAACTTTTTGAATAGAGAAAATATTACTTTTGTGTTCCTCAAAGCCGGTCCCCATGTCGAAGATTGTTGGGAAACTTTCTATGAGCAGAAGGAAATAGAAAAAACCGTCATTTAGGCCCTCAAAATGTCCCCGGAAGTTAAAACTGCTAAAAATAGTAAATTCCCAAAATTGTCAAAACTGTTTTGAGACAGTTGGAAAAGGTGGGTGGCCACCGATATCCATCTGGATCAATTCTCCCTCTTTAGGAAGAAATGGTCTCCATTGCATTGAGGTCCCCCATCAGATGAGGAAATTTCTGCTAAATGTTTCCCCGGGTGAGCCACTTGCTTTGGTGCAGGAGATGCCCTCCTTTGACAACTTGATAAAGCTGGATCCTTTGTTGTAGAGTGCCCTTGATCTGTCTATCCACAATCTGATCATTGGATGCCTGTTGTATGGAGTCAGGGTTGAGCTCTGTTGGTGTCAACTGTTCTGCTACTTCTGAGGTGTCCAATAATGGTGGGAAATAAGTGCGAAGGAGATCCACGTTGAACACTCGGTGCACGCCGAATGTGGAGCTCAAAAGAATTATCCCCCATGGCCTTGGTGATAGTGTACAACCCATAACGGAGTAGGTGAAGCTTCCGATGGGGTCCTGTAAAATATTCTTTCTGCAATTGCAACCAAACTTTGTCGCCTAGAGCCATGATCAGCATCTGGTGCTGCACAAGTTTCAGGTGGGCGATAAAGTTTGGTTGCACTTGCAGAAAGAACGCCTTACGGGACCCCATCGAAAGCTTCTCCCACTCTGTTATGGTTCATACACTATCACCAAGGACATGGGGGATAATGCTTTTGAGATCAACATTCCTCCTTTCCTTGGCATGCACCCAGTGTTCAATGTGGATCTCCTTCGCCCTTATTTCCCACCATTATTGGACACCTCAAAAGTAGCAAAATAGCTGACACAAACAAATCTCAACCCCGAATGCATACAACAGGCATCCAATGATCATATTGTGGATATATAGATCAAGGGCACTCGACAACAAAGGATCCATCTTTATCGAGTCGTCAAAGCAGGGCAGCTCCTGCACCAAGGCAAGTGGTTCACCCAGGGCCAAATTCAGCAAAAATTTCCTCATCTCATGGGAGACCTCAACGCAAAGGAGACCATTTCTTCCTAAGGAGGGAGGATTATTTTAGATGGATATCAGTGGGCACCCACCTTTTCCAACTGGCTCAAAACAGGTTTCTGACAATTTTGGCAATTTACTATTTTTAGCAGTTTTAACTTCCGGGGCCATTTTGAGGGCATAAATGAAGATTTTTCAGGATCGAGCTCCTTAGTAATAGCCAAAGGAATTATTGAGACCCCAAAATGAATCTTCTGAACGATACCTTTCCAACAGGCTATCACATGCCTAAAATGGAGATCATATGCAAAAATTACGACCCCAGAAAGTTGTTGTACTAACTTACCCAAACGAGGCCCACATGACTTTTGGCGCTTCATCTCCTAGGCGTAGGATTTTGGATATCTAGGGTTTTGGGAATTCTTTCTTATTGTAAAAAGGCCTTCATATCCTCATTGTAACCTTCTTCTTGTCAATTCACACAGTCGTCACATCTCTTCTCAGAGATAAGTTGCCACCATTCCAACAAGCTTGTTTCCGTTGCATTTTACAGTTTCAGCGTATTTCGTTATTGAATAGAAAACCAGTTTTACTCTATCTCTATTATTTTTTGTTAAGCACCTGTTAACAATTTGTATTCATTTCTTTCTACTCATAAAATCCGGATCAAATGATTGTTTGATATATAGCATATGTGAGGAGGCAGGACACTGCCTAGTATGTTGGGGAAAGAAAGATAGAGCACTTGTTGTTATGAACACTAAATTGTAAGTGTGAGGAAAGGAGGAGACTACATGGGGAAAGACATTGTTGAAGAGGAGATTCCAAGTTTTCCCTCATGGTTTCATGGTTAGGCTAGGGAGTGAATCGAGCAAGTGATTTGACTGCTTGTTCTACGGTTGGGAGGAACGTGGTTATTCCCTTAATTTTCCCGCAAACCAATTCAGATATGCTTCTCTACTTCCTCCTTTCATAATTATTCCATTGAGATGATTTTATATGGTTACTATCCTAGATGATTATCTTAACTTCATTTGGTTTAGATGGAATTACAAAGTTGTTGTAGATTAATTGTGGTAGAAATAATTTGGTTTGATCAAAGACTGTAGCTATATGATCATAGTATACTATCTGTTGTAGGAACAATCTAGTTTACTACAGAATGTATCTATATGGATTTCTATAGGTTCTTTGTTGTAGTAACAAAACCAATATATTAATATATGAATTTATAAAAACAATGTGTTCTATCTATAGTGGAAATAGAGCCAAATCTAGACAGTAAACGGTATTACAAAACTACTGTGTATTAGTCATGCCAAGGATAGATCTATTCTGCTTGAAGCAATAAATTAATCATTCAAATCCCGAAATTACAAGTCCTAGAAACCTTCTATCTATCATGAGATCATCATGAGTTATACACCTTTAAGTATTCAACTTCTGTAGTGAAATTTCAATCTGTGTAAACATTTAAAGAAATTTGGAAAGAATTTCAGAGTATTATATTCATTTATATCTATACAGATTAAAAGGCCCAAATTGGGACGAACAATTTCTATAATAAGGGATTCACGAAATATTAAACAACCATATGAATGCAATTATGAATATATTCATGTAAATGTTCATTCAACAATCGTTACAATGGATGGCATAGAGTTGGTAGTATGCAATTGTAAAGACCTATGCCTATATTGAGTAATTGAAGTGAAAGCTTCTAGCAATTGTACCGAGCCACTGCATAATAAAAAAGATGGCTACATATACATATATATAGATAACTTGGATATATGTATATATAAAGAAAATGTTCCAGATTAATTACAGAGTCATTTCCATAAGATATGTCACACTGATAGTCTCATACTCATATTAATACCTAAGGGTTAGATCCCGTCAACACTGACTTTGATAGGAAAATGAATAACTTAGACATTCAAATGCTCGGAAACAAGGTAATTAGTTCCATAAAAATTTGAGTGCACTCAGAATGAAAACAAAAAAATATCGGTATAAACTATTATAGGTGCAGGATAAAACATCACAACAACAAACACAATGATTTTTACTTGCAGCACTTTTTCCTGTATTCCTAGGATCTACTGTGTGAAAAACAAATTGAAGTAAAGCTACAGGAATGGAAATAAGATATAATATTCACAATTTCATTCATTTCAGAAATGTCGAGGAAACAGTCCCAGTATATGAAGGAAATCATTTCGTATTTTTTCCATTATAATATTGCTCACGATAAGACATAGTAAGAATCCAACTTAGTCTTTGGCCAATTATACAAACTTTAAAGTTAACCCTTTGACTCGACTGTGAAGAGAAGTAACAAAGCTAAAGACTAGCATACAACGAACCAATCTCTACTACAGAGATAGTTCCTTAGTTGAATCCTTCGACCATTAACCGTCTAGGCCTTCTTGGAAGAGGCAATATGGAACTCGAGTACCTCTTATGCGGGTGACAAAAGGAAATATCCATGACTGTTCTTACATGGTCGAAACCCCTGTACAGAGTTGCGAGAAATGCCATTAATGCCTTGTTCAACAGAAATACGAGTAAAATAAAATGAGTAACAGTGGGAAAGGAATCGACAAAGTAATACTTAACTTTAAATGGAGGGATCGGATACCCTTTGTTGTTGCGATGAGCCAAGTAAATCTCCAGACTGAAAGGGGAGGAGGAGCCCAATACTTCATTAGTAATAAGAACCAGTAAACAAATCAATGAAAACATTACAAGAACAAAATCAAAGCGAATCTGCTAGTAGTTTAAATTAAAGAAAGAAGTACAGAGAGAAAATATTCCATCACTATTCATAAACTTCACCCAGGATTAATGTTTTTACCGAATGATGGTTCCCACTCCAAGAAGTATAATAACAGACTCATCATTGTAATTAAGTAGGGTATTAAGGGAACTATTCAGGTCGTAGACATGGGGTAACAAGGTAACTAAAGGATGCCGAAAGGCTTGAAGACAACCAGCCAAATCTATTTCCTGACGTAAGTTTAACCCTGATAGTTTACGAAGTATGACAAATACAACATAGATTCCTACAACAAAAATAATAATAATCCAGATTTTCAGCCAAGACTTCTCCCAATGTGCTAAAAGAACCAAGAATCATATAATAACCAAAATACAGTGCTAAAGAAATCTTACTAGGGTGAATGATGATATTGTTCCACCTGGTAATGCTCTTCCCAAACGACAGTGTGCTTCGACAGGAAAATAAGATGCAGAGCCTCTCAAAAGGAATTCACAATGAAGCAATAAACACGGTAAAACCATAAGAAGGACCTTAACTACTCAATTAATTGCTTAAGGTATGAAGGATGGATATCCATGTTATGAGGTCAAAGTTGGCACGTCAATGATGAATGAAAAACCAAGCAAAAGCATTGTATTTCGGGCATACCAGTCTACCATTAATGGAAGATTCAGAGCGTTAACTTCCTCCTGACAGCGGACCACCCACTTCACATCAATACACTATGAAGTAATGAATCTCTTTTTGTTTTGACGAGTGGGAACACGTATACTCCAACCAGTTTGATTTAGTTATTGTATCATTCAAGAGGAGGCTCGTTGGAGCATCCCTTCGTTAAGTTTGAAGTTAGTTCTGACCTTTTTAATCAAACTATGTTAGGCAAAAGGTTTGGGGTCTTCACTAATCACGAGGAGTCATGAAAATATTACTTATGTTTGGGATTGGTATATGGAGGCTAAGCGCATATCGTTAAGTCACATATTCCTACTGTAGAGTACAAACCCGACCCCATACCTATCTCTCTCTCTATATATATCTATAGGGTAAAACTTCTTTAGTTTTGTTAAAATGGACAATTTGGATACTATTGTATGTGACCTATAGAAATCTCTTATCTAAAAGGGACATTAGAAATATAAGACCCAAACCTAATCTATGGTATAGATATTATAGATATAGATGAGTAGGTTGGGAGGAAAACGAGAGTTACTAAAATCCTCAGAGATTTAACCTTATAAGTTCTATATTAGGCAAGAGGGAAGGTAGGTAAATTTGGCTTCTTGTAGTAGGTCAAAAATAAATTGCGTCACAGAATATTTATGGCAGAATGAAGGTTTATTCTCCCTTTCCAAGATAAAAATATAAAGTGTGATTGAGATTCATGCCTCGTATTAAAAGAAAAAAATTATGACAAAATTGAGCTACATTATAGAAACTGTGTAGAGAAGGAACATAGAGAAGAATTGCTAAAGATTTTTTCAATTTCTTCCAGGAGGGCATCGAGCAGGAGAAAGGTGTGCACAGAACCAACATGTTCTAGAGTGTTGGAGACAGTGAGGAAAACCCAAATTTATTGAACACTCTCAGGGAAGGGAGCTCTGCAAGTGTGCATGAAGAAGAGGTAGGAGTTACCTTGGTAAACCCGAAGGATTTCAAGAATTTATAAATAAGACCTGTGAAAGGGGTACACCAGGCCAACACTTAGACGAAGTGTTGAAAGACAATCGTGTGAGGGATCAATCAAGTGCAAGGAGTGTGCCAAAGGAAATTTCATTTTGTCATAAAATATCGGGAGGAAGAGAATTGAGTTTCTAGGACGGAACTAGAGAGTCCTTTGGAGAATGTAGAAAGGTAAAGAACCTTCAAGGTTTGAGCTAGGAAAATCTTAGAAGAACTAGCGTTGTGGCGCAGAGAGTTTCTACAAGGAGTACAAAAGGGAGAGAATAGTCCAAGTCTCGGATGCAGGTTGAAAAGTGATAAGTGTGCATAGGATTAAGGACTTATCAAAGGACAAAGTCCTGAAGTCAATCAAAATCATCCATTGTAAGAAGAATATAGGTGGTGAAAGATCAGGAGGTCCACGAGATATAGTTCCACAAGATTTTCCAAGAGAAAATGGAAATCCTTGCAAAGTTGCGAAGAGCGAAGTGAATCCAGATAGTTAGATATGGGAAGAACATGTGGCAAAGATCCATGGATTTCGAAGGAGGATTCCTTTGGAGGAAAGTGGATTTGGTAAAGAGAATACTCCTTAATCGCAAAGCATCGAGGTTCGTTGATCTAAGGAGTGACGGGGCCCATTGATCCTTGCACCAGTTGTGTTCGTTGATTNTTATTGATTGAGGAAGCGCTCACGCAACAAAGGAATGAGATAATGGATAGTTTCACGTAAATCCTTCGGAGGATACCAACAGACGACGCATATTCTTCAAACGGAGGCGCTACCCCCTTCAAGGTATAAATAAACTTTGAAATTCCTATATTTGAAGGTCAGATAGATGCAGATGCTGTAGACAAGTGGTTGAATCTACTAGAAGGTTATTTTTCTATCCGTAACTTTTTGAATAGAGAAACTATTACTTTTGTGTTCCTCAAAGCCGGTCCCCATGTCGAAGATTGTTGGGAAACTTTCTATGAGCAGAAGGAAATAGAAAAAACCGTCATTTAGGCCCTCAAAATGTCCCCGGAAGTTAAAACTGCTAAAAATAGTAAATTTCCAAAATTGTCAAAACTGTTTTGAGACAGTTGGAAAAGGTGGGTGGCCACCGATATCCATCTGGATCAATTCTCCCTCCTTAGGAAGAAATGGTATCCATTGCATTGAGGTCCCCCATCAGATGAGGAAATTTCTGCTAAATGTTTCCCCAGGTGAGCCACTTGCTTTGGTGCAGGAGATGCCCTCCTTTGACAACTCGATAAAGCTGGATCCTTTGTTGTAGAGTGCCCTTGATCTGTCTATCCACAATCTGATCATTGGATGCCTGTTGTATGGAGTCAGGGTTGAGGTCTGTTGGTGTCAACTGTTATGCTACTTCTGAGGTGTCCAATAATGGTGGGAAATAAGTGTGAAGGAGATCCACGTTGAACACTCGGTGCACGCCGAATGTTGAGCTCAAAAGAATTATCCCCCATGGCCTTGGTGATAGTGTAGAACCCATAACGGAGTAGTTGAAGCTTTCGATGGGGTCCTGTAAGATGTTCTTTCTGCAAGTGCAACCAAACTTTGTCGCCTAGAGCCATGATCAGCATCCGGTGCTGCACAAGTTTCAGGTGGGCGATAAAGTTTGGTTGCACTTGCAGAAAGAACGCCTTACGGGACCCCATCGAAATCTTCTCCCACTCTGTTATGGGTCATACACTATCACCAAGGACATGGGGGATAATGCTTTTGAGATCAACATTCCTCCTTTCCTTGGCATGCACCCAGTGTTCAATGTGAATCTCCTTCGCCCTTATTTCCCACCATTATTGGACACCTCAGAAGTAGCAAAATAGCTGACACAAACAAATATCAACCCCGAATGCATACAACAGGCATCCAATGATCATATTGTGGACAGATATATCAAGGGCACTCGACAACAAAGGATCCATCTTTATCGAGTCGTCAAAGCAGGGCAGCTCCTGCACCAAGGCAAGTGGCTCACCCAGGGCCAAATTCAGCAAAAATTTCCTCATCTCATGGGAGACCTCAACGCAAAGGAGACCATTGCTTCCTAACGAGGGAGGATTAGTTTAGATGGATATCAGTGGGCACCCACCTTTTCCAACTGGCTCAAAATAGGTTTCTGACAATTTTGGCAATTTACTATTTTTAGCAGTTTTAACTTCCGGGGCCATTTTGAGGGCCTAAATGAATATTTTTCAGGATCGAGCTCCTTAGTAATAGCCAAAGGAATTATTGAGACCCCAAAATGAATCTTCTGAACGATACCTTTCCAACAGGCTATCACATGCCTAAAATGGAGATCGTATGCAAAAATTACGACCCGAGAAAGTTGTTGTACTAACTTACCCAAACGAGGCCCACATGACTTTTGGCGCTTCATCTCCTAGGCGTAGGTTTTTGGATATCTAGGTTTTTTGGAATTATTTCTTATTGTAAAAAGGCCTTCATATCCTCATTGTAACCTTCTTCTTGTCAATTCACGCAGCCGTCACATCTCTTCTCAGAGATAAGTTGCCACCATTACAACAAGCTTGTTTCCATTGCATTTTACAGTTTCAACGTATTTCGTTATTGAATAGAAAACCAGTTTTACTCTATCTCTATTATTTTTTGTTAAGCACCTGTTAACAATTTGTATTCATTTATTTCTACTCATAAAATCTGGATCAAATGATTGTTTGATATATAGCATATGTGAGGAGGCAGGACACTGCCTAGTATGTTGGGGAAAGAAAGATAGAGCACTTGTTGTTATGAACACTAAATTGTAAGTGTGAGGAAAGGAGGAGACTACATGGGGAAAGACATTGTTGAAGAGGAGATTCCAAGTTTTCCCTCATGGTTTCATGGTTAGGCTAGGGAGTGAATCGAGCAAGTGATTTGACTGCTTGTTCTACGGTTGGGAGGAACGTGGTTATTCCCTTAATTTTCCCGCAAACCAATTCAGATATGCTTCTCTACTTCCTCCTTTCATAATTATTCCATTGAGATGATTTTATATGGTTACTATCCTAGATGATTATCTTAACTTCATTTGGTTTAGATGGAATTACAAAGTTGTTGTAGATTAATTGTGGTAGAAATAATTTGGTTTGATCAAAGACTGTAGCTATATGATCATAGTATACTATCTGTTGTAGGAACAATCTAGTTTACTACAGAATGTATCTATATGGATTTCTATAGGTTCTTTGTTGTAGTAACAAAACCAATATATTAATATATGAATTTATAAAAACAATGTGTTCTATCTATAGTGGAAATAGAGCCAAATCTAGACAGTAAACGGTATTACAAAACTACTGTGTATTAGTCATGCCAAGGATAGATCTATTCTGCTTGAAGCAATAAATTAATCATTCAAATCCCGAAATTACAAGTCCTAGAAACCTTCTATCTATCATGAGATCATCATGAGTTATACACCTTTAAGTATTCAACTTCTGTAGTGAAATTTCAATCTGTGTAAACATTTAAAGAAATTTGGAAAGAATTTCAGAGTATTATATTCATTTATATCTATACAGATTAAAAGGCCCAAATTGGGACGAACAATTTCTATAATAAGGGATTCACGAAATATTAAACAACCATATGAATGCAATTATGAATATATTCATGTAAATGTTCATTCAACAATCGTTACAATGGATGGCATAGAGTTGGTAGTATGCAATTGTAAAGACCTATGCCTATATTGAGTAATTGAAGTGAAAGCTTCTAGCAATTGTACCGAGCCACTGCATAATAAAAAAGATGGCTACATATACATATATATAGATAACTTGGATATATGTATATATAAAGAAAATGTTCCAGATTAATTACAGAGTCATTTCCATAAGATATGTCACACTGATAGTCTCATACTCATATTAATACCTAAGGGTTAGATCCCGTCAACACTGACTTTGATAGGAAAATGAATAACTTAGACATTCAAATGCTCGGAAACAAGGTAATTAGTTCCATAAAAATTTGAGTGCACTCAGAATGAAAACAAAAAAATATCGGTATAAACTATTATAGGTGCAGGATAAAACATCACAACAACAAACACAATGATTTTTACTTGCAGCACTTTTTCCTGTATTCCTAGGATCTACTGTGTGAAAAACAAATTGAAGTAAAGCTACAGGAATGGAAATAAGATATAATATTCACAATTTCATTCATTTCAGAAATGTCGAGGAAACAGTCCCAGTATATGAAGGAAATCATTTCGTATTTTTTCCATTATAATATTGCTCACGATAAGACATAGTAAGAATCCAACTTAGTCTTTGGCCAATTATACAAACTTTAAAGTTAACCCTTTGACTCGACTGTGAAGAGAAGTAACAAAGCTAAAGACTAGCATACAACGAACCAATCTCTACTACAGAGATAGTTCCTTAGTTGAATCCTTCGACCATTAACCGTCTAGGCCTTCTTGGAAGAGGCAATATGGAACTCGAGTACCTCTTATGCGGGTGACAAAAGGAAATATCCATGACTGTTCTTACATGGTCGAAACCCCTGTACAGAGTTGCGAGAAATGCCATTAATGCCTTGTTCAACAGAAATACGAGTAAAATAAAATGAGTAACAGTGGGAAAGGAATCGACAAAGTAATACTTAACTTTAAATGGAGGGATCGGATACCCTTTGTTGTTGCGATGAGCCAAGTAAATCTCCAGACTGAAAGGGGAGGAGGAGCCCAATACTTCATTAGTAATAAGAACCAGTAAACAAATCAATGAAAACATTACAAGAACAAAATCAAAGCGAATCTGCTAGTAGTTTAAATTAAAGAAAGAAGTACAGAGAGAAAATATTCCATCACTATTCATAAACTTCACCCAGGATTAATGTTTTTACCGAATGATGGTTCCCACTCCAAGAAGTATAATAACAGACTCATCATTGTAATTAAGTAGGGTATTAAGGGAACTATTCAGGTCGTAGACATGGGGTAACAAGGTAACTAAAGGATGCCGAAAGGCTTGAAGACAACCAGCCAAATCTATTTCCTGACGTAAGTTTAACCCTGATAGTTTACGAAGTATGACAAATACAACATAGATTCCTACAACAAAAATAATAATAATCCAGATTTTCAGCCAAGACTTCTCCCAATGTGCTAAAAGAACCAAGAATCATATAATAACCAAAATACAGTGCTAAAGAAATCTTACTAGGGTGAATGATGATATTGTTCCACCTGGTAATGCTCTTCCCAAACGACAGTGTGCTTCGACAGGAAAATAAGATGCAGAGCCTCTCAAAAGGAATTCACAATGAAGCAATAAACACGGTAAAACCATAAGAAGGACCTTAACTACTCAATTAATTGCTTAAGGTATGAAGGATGGATATCCATGTTATGAGGTCAAAGTTGGCACGTCAATGATGAATGAAAAACCAAGCAAAAGCATTGTATTTCGGGCATACCAGTCTACCATTAATGGAAGATTCAGAGCGTTAACTTCCTCCTGACAGCGGACCACCCACTTCACATCAATACACTATGAAGTAATGAATCTCTTTTTGTTTTGACGAGTGGGAACACGTATACTCCAACCAGTTTGATTTAGTTATTGTATCATTCAAGAGGAGGCTCGTTGGAGCATCCCTTCGTTAAGTTTGAAGTTAGTTCTGACCTTTTTAATCAAACTATGTTAGGCAAAAGGTTTGGGGTCTTCACTAATCACGAGGAGTCATGAAAATATTACTTATGTTTGGGATTGGTATATGGAGGCTAAGCGCATATCGTTAAGTCACATATTCCTACTGTAGAGTACAAACCCGACCCCATACCTATCTCTCTCTCTATATATATCTATAGGGTAAAACTTCTTTAGTTTTGTTAAAATGGACAATTTGGATACTATTGTATGTGACCTATAGAAATCTCTTATCTAAAAGGGACATTAGAAATATAAGACCCAAACCTAATCTATGGTATAGATATTATAGATATAGATGAGTAGGTTGGGAGGAAAACGAGAGTTACTAAAATCCTCAGAGATTTAACCTTATAAGTTCTATATTAGGCAAGAGGGAAGGTAGGTAAATTTGGCTTCTTGTAGTAGGTCAAAAATAAATTGCGTCACAGAATATTTATGGCAGAATGAAGGTTTATTCTCCCTTTCCAAGATAAAAATATAAAGTGTGATTGAGATTCATGCCTCGTATTAAAAGAAAAAAATTATGACAAAATTGAGCTACATTATAGAAACTGTGTAGAGAAGGAACATAGAGAAGAATTGCTAAAGATTTTTTCAATTTCTTCCAGGAGGGCATCGAGCAGGAGAAAGGTGTGCACAGAACCAACATGTTCTAGAGTGTTGGAGACAGTGAGGAAAACCCAAATTTATTGAACACTCTCAGGGAAGGGAGCTCTGCAAGTGTGCATGAAGAAGAGGTAGGAGTTACCTTGGTAAACCCGAAGGATTTCAAGAATTTATAAATAAGACCTGTGAAAGGGGTACACCAGGCCAACACTTAGACGAAGTGTTGAAAGACAATCGTGTGAGGGATCAATCAAGTGCAAGGAGTGTGCCAAAGGAAATTTCATTTTGTCATAAAATATCGGGAGGAAGAGAATTGAGTTTCTAGGACGGAACTAGAGAGTCCTTTGGAGAATGTAGAAAGGTAAAGAACCTTCAAGGTTTGAGCTAGGAAAATCTTAGAAGAACTAGCGTTGTGGCGCAGAGAGTTTCTACAAGGAGTACAAAAGGGAGAGAATAGTCCAAGTCTCGGATGCAGGTTGAAAAGTGATAAGTGTGCATAGGATTAAGGACTTATCAAAGGACAAAGTCCTGAAGTCAATCAAAATCATCCATTGTAAGAAGAATATAGGTGGTGAAAGATCAGGAGGTCCACGAGATATAGTTCCACAAGATTTTCCAAGAGAAAATGGAAATCCTTGCAAAGTTGCGAAGAGCGAAGTGAATCCAGATAGTTAGATATGGGAAGAACATGTGGCAAAGATCCATGGATTTCGAAGGAGGATTCCTTTGGAGGAAAGTGGATTTGGTAAAGAGAATACTCCTTAATCGCAAAGCATCGAGGTTCGTTGATCTAAGGAGTGACGGGGCCCATTGATCCTTGCACCAGTTGTGTTCGTTGATTNAGTAGATGATAGATAGGCAGGTGAGCTACAGGTGAAGGTGAATAGAGATGGCTACCGATGGCCATGGGCATGGTTGAAGAGGAGTCTTCCCGTAGAATTGTAAAGTAGAATTTGACAAGGAGTTTAGTGACATCCAAGCAGAGATGGAAAATATAGCATGGAATATGCATCAGGAGGCAAAGGTATGCTTGATATATGAGTGGCCTTTGAAAAGGAAAGTTTAGTGGATTGTTCAGAAGTTGTTGGCCAGAAGGCAACAACATGTGTTAAAAAGGTGGTTGAATCATGTTGAGAAGCTTAGTGATGAGGGAAAGAAATATGGCATAGATTTCATATATTTCCATGTGGGAAATGAGAAGGGATCGATTGATCTTATAAACGTCTAGGAGGGCGGAGGAGACATCCCAATTTTATAGGTAGGGAAGGGAGAATAAATGAGCTTAGATGAGATTTCATGTCAGCAAGGGGTGTTGACAGATGAGAAGGAGGTGGAAGAAATGCCTCATCCATATGAGATTCATGTGGATCTATGAGCCATGTGAATGAATATGATGAGAAGTTAAAAACTTCTATCACAAAGGAGGAGGGTTAGAGGAGCATTTTGATCATTGGGGGAATCGAGATATTCTAGCTAAGTAGCCAAGGAGAGGCTACCATATGTGTTGCAGATGCAGTAGTAGGGGGACATCCAACGGAGACTTTCGTAGAGGAGAAGGATAAAATATTGAAGTCTTCCCTACTAGCAGGAGAGGAGCACCCAGTCGAGTTGCTCACTCAGTGGGAGATAGAGTTTAAGATGTAGGAGGATTGGTTTGAAAATACAGAACCAACAGATGGATACCAGGAGATATCCAAGCCATAGGAAACATGCCAGCATGAGGAGAAGCTAGAGGAAGATGGAATTGAACTAGTGTAAGAAGAACTAGTAGAACTTAGTCTGTTAGAGGAGATAGTTGAGCAACATTTCTGTAAGGATCCTGTTGAATCAAACTCTATAGCGGAGTGGCCATCCAATGCCCCAGTAGATGAAAAGAACATGGGACATCAGGATGATCATCCTTCAGAGTAGCATGAGGAGGTGCAACGGAGTAGATTGCATAAGGAAAGTCAGCCGACAGAGAAACTAGAAGAGGTGATATAGGAGATAAGGGAGCTGATGTTGAAGCCAACGAAAGAAGATGTCAGCAAGGAAAAGTTGAACAGAGGAAGATCTACATGAGTAGCAGGGAAGAAACAATAGTAGAAGAAACAAAACAGAGGAGCAGGAGGACAACTCTAGGAGAAAGTTTGGGATCTAAAAGGATTTCAAAAGAGTGGGGAAGATCATGAGCATGCACTGATGAATTTTTGTAGTAGTGGAGTATGATGTTGCAGGAGAATCGATCCACCTCAACATGTGCCATCTATCTATCATATTCAAAGAAGGGGTGATCCAGGTGGATATTGGTGGCCACCCACCTTTTCCGACTGGCTCAAAACAGTTTTCTGGCAATTTTGGCAATTTACTATTTTTAGCAGGTTTTAACTTCCGGGGCCATT
>JZKD02S1990667.1:8942-23826 GCA_000966675.3 Picea glauca
TGCTGTAGCTTCCTCATTACTGCAGCTAAATGCTTCAGATGTTCTTCTTTTGATTTGCTGAAAATCAATATGTCATCTAGATAAACAATGACAAACTTACCAATAAACTCTTTCATCACTTCATTCATTAGCCTCATGAATGTACTTGGTGCATTCATCAAGCCAAGCAGCATGACTAGCCATTCATACAACCTTCGTTAGTCTTGAAGGCTATCGTCTATTCATCGCCTTCCCTCATGCGAATTTGATGGTATCCACTTTTCAAATCCACCTTTGAAAAAAATTTGGCTCCACTTAAATAGTCCATCAAGTCATCCATCCTCGGCAATGGAAACCTGTATCTGATGGTTATCTTATTGATGGCTCTGGAATCAGTGCACATTCTCCATCCTCCATCCCTCTTTGGACTCAGTACCGTTGGAACGACACATGGACTAAGACTTTCCCTAACCAGTCCTTTATCCAATAGTTCTTGTACCTGCCTTTTGACCTCTTCGTTCTCCTACGGTGTCAACCTGTACGCTGCTTTGTTTGGAAAACTTGCTCCTGGTATGAGGTCTATATGATGGCTTATGCTCCTCATCGGCGGCAACGAATGAGGTAATTCATCCACCACTATATCAGCGAACTCTTCCAGCAGTTCCTGAATTTCCTTTGGCAGATCATCCACTCTTGTGCTGGTCAAAACAACTTTTGGTTTTCTGACCACAAAGAATTGTGGATCTTCCTTCTTCTTTACTTCCGCCAGAAGTTCCTTCCCACTCATGAGAAGTATAGTGTTCCTCGGCTCTAGTTTTACTTCTTTATCCTTAATTGGATTCAACGTATGTGCTCTTCCATTCGTCTCCAAAGTGTACGTATTCATCTTCCCATCATGAATTACATTTCTGTCATATTTCCATGGTCTGCCTAGCAATACATGACATACATCCATAGGAATAACATCGCATAAAATCCTATCATTGTATCTTCCTATCTTGATTTCAACTAAGCACTGTTTAGTGACATTTACCTGATGTCCCTTCTGCAGCCATGAAACTTTGTATGGCCTCGGATGATCAGTTGTTTCCAGCTCCAGTTTCTCCACCATCTCGGTCGAAACGAGGTTGTTTGTGCTTCCACTGTCCACAATGACCTGGCATTTCCTGTCTTTGGTCTTGCATGTGGTTCTAAAAATCCTGTTTCTTTGAACTACATCCTCCACCTCCTTCTCAGGTGTTAAGAGAACCTTACGCATCATCAATGACCTTCCATCTTCTGCATCTTCTTCCTCAGCAGCTCGCCTCTATGCTTGGGTGATGTGAGCTTCTCCTTTATCTATCTTCCTATCTGGACAATCAACTGCCTTATGTCCAGTTTTCCCACATGTGTAACATGTGATGATTCCTCCTCTGCCTCTTCCTCTACCTCTGGTACGAGGAAAAGTATTTGTGTCAACGTATCCTCCGCCTTGTTCTGTCTTTTGCCTTCACTGTTCAGCGTGCTGGCCTCGCTGTGAACTTCCACCTCTTTCTGTTCTCATCTGAGGCTTCTTCCAGTCATCTTTGGATTTCTGGAACCTATCTTGAGCAACGGAATTACCTTTCAGTTGGCTCCTACCTCGGCCTCGTTGTCCTTGCTTACGGCTTAGCTTTTTCTCAGCTTTTAACGCCATCTGATACGCATCCTCTACTGTTCAGATGGTTTCCATACTCATTTCATCCTGGATATCGTATCTTAAGCCATTCATATACCTGGCTACTTTTTCATCATCGCTCTCCCGATGACCCGCTCTGATATTGAGCTTGTAAAATTCTTCGGTGTACTCCTTCACCGTCATCAATTTCTGTCTCAGGTTCTTCATCCTCCTAAACAATGTGATTTGGTAATCCCTTGGGATGAAATTTGCTTTCATTTTCGCAACCATTCGATCCCAACTTTTAATCTTTTGCTTACCTTTGCAGCGTCTATCTGCTTGAAGCTCGTCCCACCATAATGCTGCATGTCCCTTCAATTTGGTGACATCATGTCTGACCTTTTTATCCTCTTCGATATCCTCATAATCAAAGTAGGTGTCAAGAGCTCTAATCCAATCCAACAACTCTTCTGCATCCATATTTCCTTCATAAGTCGAAATGTCCATTTTTGTCTTTGAACTCATCTGGGCTATGGCTTTCATTAATCGCTCATTTGTTGCATCTTCCACTGGGATTTTTCCTGCTCCCTGTCCAGCGTCACCTTCATCCTCGGATTCACTGGTATCTCCTGCATCAGCTTTGTGCCTTTGCTTTACTCCCATATCCACAATCATAGAGCGTAACTCTTGCAGTTGTCTTTCTACTTCCAGATTCTTCCCTGGCCCACCTCTTTCTCTGGACGATTCCCTTTCCCCCTTTGGATCGGGTGATTGTCTGTCTCTTCTCCTTGGCGGCATAGTGAATTTTCTCTTCTACTCTGTTACAGAAAATAGAGAGGTTTTCCCGCTCTGATACCACTTGACGCAAACGCTCCACCCAGGACACGTCTGCTCCACCAGGACCTTCTTTTCCCTTAGGCCCGAAGAGCTGAAACGCTCTCCAAATCCCCTATCGGGACTTTTTTCTACCCACAGAACTACTCTTATGACTCCCCTGTGTTATATCGGGAAATCGGACCTCGCGGGATCGCGAGTCCTGCACTCGTGAAAATCGGATATTACAAAACCACGAACCCCGATGAAGTGTCCACGTCATACCTTCCTCGTCTCCTGTTGGGAAATTTCCTATCGAGAAATAGGCATATTCAATGTCATGGTTCACGGGTACCATGAATCTCCAAATCCCAAACCCCGATGCCACCTGTCCTCTGTCCACGGCAAATACCTGGGGCCCACGCTCCCGTAATGATCGGGAAATCACGTTTTGGGAATTCGCGGTCCCTGATGCATTGTTTCACAGACCTTTCCAAATCCTGAACTCTGAATTGTGATGCCACTTGTCATCACCTCAGGCCGAGACCTAATCCTTCGACACCTATCCTTCACTCAGCGCTATCGGAAAATCGCGGATCGTGATTTCAACCTAAGCAATGCACTTGACTCCGAAAATCCCAAAATGCCAAATCTCGACTCCTCGGGGTCTCTTGCCACGTGTTCCTCCGATCAACGGCTCCGACCACGTCAGCAAATCGTTGGTCGCGATTTCAGTTTGTTAGTGTTTTTCACTACGAGAAACCCTGATGCCTCCAAACGTCGACTTGCTCAAATCTCTTGCCACGTGTCCTTGCTAATGGACGGCTCTGATCGCCCATCGGAATATCGCGAATCAAGATTCCAACCTGCATAATTTCTATGTCCGTGGAAATCTCGAATCCCCGATGGACTGAACCCCAACTCTACTCCTGATGTTGACACGTATCCCCTTGAGATCAACGACTGAGATCCTTTCGGGAAATTGCGGATCGCGATTTCGTTCTACATGAGTTTCAGGGCCATGGAAACTTCGATATTCCGATGAGCGAAATCCCGATAACTCTTCCTTTGCTCACTGGGGCTTAGACCCTACGCAACTCCGCATGATCCGACGGCTGGCGGGATTTCGTCAATCTCTTCGGCAAATCCTGACCGTCGATTCCTCCTTCTCGAGGATCTCCTGAGAACGACTAAGTGTCCCTTCTCAGCATTTGTTTTCTAATGTCTGCGCTTGCAACTTCTGGTCAAACCCTCCTTGGCACAACTCTTGTGCTTGCTTTCAACTATGTCACGAAGGTACTATACCTCCTGAGATTTTCCACTCTGATTCCTCCAAGGAAAACTCGCACGCACTCTTCATGCTCGACTTTCAACAAATCCCTGAGTGTTGAGTCTTTTAGACTCTGTGTGCCTCCAACAACAGTAGTCTCTGCCTTCTTTTCCTCAACTTAACAACTGATACCTATGACTCCGCCTGTGCGCTCTTCACATGGCTTCTACAGCAATCTTATGACTTCTGGATGAATGAGAATAAGCGTTTAACTTCTGAGCCTTCATCAACGCACTCTATGCGGATGAATTCAACTGCACTCTATGCAGGAATCTCCTGACTCAGACAGAGAAACAATTGAAACTAATTCTCTTCTCTCATACTTCAGGTTAAACCCTGAAATCACATGCACAGCATATTCAAAGCAAATGCATAACCAGAACAAACATTCATAAGCATATAAACAATACACACAGAGAAACAACACCAGGCATGAGTTTGAATCAGAATTTCATTCTATTAATTCAACATTGTACATGGGTGTTCTTCACAAAGTTCTATGCTTGCTCCTCTCTCTTCTGAATGCCTCTGAATAATCTGAATCCCTGAATAATGTACAAAAGAGGGTGTCTATATCCGTTTTCCCTCTCAAACTCTAAACTGTCTAATCTAGACTTAAACATCTATCTACCTGTATTAACTAGATTAAATGCCTCCTATCTAATTCAGACAAGAGCGTATGGCTCGAGGTATGATACAACATACAAAAGGCGCTCCTTCATAAATGGTGCATTTATATATTGGCGCATTCTCTTGTTTGAAAATTTAAAAAGTTTCGGCTGGTCTTGTCCAGTTGTTGTTGTCTTTCGTGCTGGCTCGCTTGTCATGGGCGATGCTCCTGCATCATAAACACAAGCACTGCTTCAAATCATCGAATGCTTATTTTTGGGGCCATCCCCACACAAATTTTTCCTTACCACCACCCCTGGTTATTTGGCTGAGGGCCCATGCAATATGAGAGAATCCCAACATAAACCTACGGTAGAAATTGGCAAGGCCCAAGAAGCTTCGAATCTCAGTGAGTGGTTGGGGCTGGCCAATCACGGATGACTTGGATCTTGGCTGGATCTTCATGTACGCCATGTTGATCAATGATGTAGCCTAGGTAATGTACCTTGTCCATGCCGAAGGATCATTTTTCCAAGTTAGCGTATAGCTTGTGCTACCATAGGGTGTGCAAAACCTGTTGAATATGATACAAGTGTTTGGCCCAAGTCTTGATGTAAATGAGAATGTCATCAAGATACACCACTACAAAAGTATTGGTGAATGGTCACAGGATATCATCCATTATCCTCATGAAAGTGGTTGGAGCATTTGTCATACCAAAGGGCATGACCAACCGTTTAAAAAGGCCTTCCTTTGACTTGAAGGTAGTCTTCCATACATCTATATGTTCTATCGAGACCGTGTGGTAGCCAGACTTCAGATCAATCTTACTGAAGTATTTGGCCCCCATGAGTTGATCAAGGAGGTCTTCGATTTGGGGACTCGGGTACTGGTTTCTGACTGTGATTCAATTTAGAGCTCGATAATCAATGCAAAGTGATGTGCCCCTTTTGGAGCAATTATTGGATCTGTTGCTTGATNGTATCCTCTTTTCAAATCAACCTTTGAAAAAAACTCTGTTCCACTCCAGAAGTCCATCAATTCATCCATCCTCGGCAATGGAAACCTATACCTGATGGTTATCTTGTTGATGGCTCTGGAATCAGTGCACATTCTCCAACCTCCATCTTTCTTTGGACTTAGTACAGTTGGAATGACACACAGACTTAGACTCTCCCTGGCCATTCCTTTATCCAGCAGCTCCTGTACCTTCCTTTTGACCTCTTCGTTTTCCTGTGGCGTCAACCTGTACGTTGCTTTGTTGGGCAAACTTGCTCCTGGTATGAGGTCTATATGATGGCTTATGCTCCTCATCGGTGGCAACAAATGAGGTAATTCGTCCACCACTATATCAGCGAACTCTTCCAGTAGTTCCTGAATTTCCTTTGGCAGATCATCCACTCTTGTGCTGGTCAAAACAAATTTTGGTTTCCTGACCACAAAGAATTGTGGATCTTCCTTCTTCTTTACTTCTGCCAGAAGTTCCTTCCCACTCATGAGAAGTATAGTATTCCTTGGTTCTGGTTTTACTTCTTTATCCTTAATTGGATTTAGCGTATGTGCTCTTCCATTCTTCTCCAAAGTGTACATATTCATCTTCCCATCATGAATTACGTTTCTGTCATATTGCCATGGTCTGCCTAGCAATACATGACATACATCCATAGGAATAACATCGCATAAAATCCTATCATTGTATCTTCCTATCTTGATGTCAACTAAGCATTGTTTAGTGACATTTACTTGATGTCCCTTCTACAGCCATGAAACTTTGTATGGCCTCGGATGATCAGTTGTTTCCAGCTCCAGTTTCTCCCCCATCTCGGTCGAAATGAGGTTGTTTGTGCTTCCGCTGTCCACAATGACCTGGCATTTCCTGTCTTTGGTCTTGCATGTGGTTCTAAAAAGCCTTTTTCTTTGAACTGCGTCCTCCACCTCCTTCTCGGGTGTTAAGAGAACCTTACGCATCATCAATGACCTTCCGTCTTCTGCGTCTTCTTCCTCAGCATCTCGCCTCTGTTCTTGGGCGATGTGAGCTTCTCCTTTATCTATCTTCCTATCTAGACAGTCAACTGCCTTATGTCCATTTTTCCCACATGTGTAACATGTGATGGTTCCTCTGCCTCTTCCTCTACCTCTGGTACGAGGAAATGTGTTCGCGTCAGCATATCCTTCGCCTCGTTCTGTCTGCTGCCTTCGTTGTTCAGCGTGTTGGCCTCACTGTGAACTTCCACCTCTTTCTGGTCTCGTCTGAGGCTTCTTCCAATCATCTTTGGATTTCTGGAACCTATCTTGAGCAACGGACTTACCTTTTGGTTGGCTCCTACCTCGGCCTCGTTGTCCTTGCTTACGGCTTAGCTTTTCCTCGGCTTTTAACGCCATCTGATACGCATCCTCTACTTTTCGGATGGTTTCCATACTCATCTCATCCTGGATATCGTATCTTAAGCCATTCATATACCTGGCAACTTTTTCATCATCGCTCTCCCGATGACCTGCTCTGATATTGAGCTTGTAAAATTCCTCGATGTACTCCTTCACCGTCATCAACTTCTGTCTCAGGTTCTGCATCCTCCTGAACAGTGTGATTTGATAATCCCTTGCGATGAACTTTGCTTTCATCTTCGCAACCATTCAATCCCAACTTTTAATCTTTTGCTTACCTTTGCAGCGTCTATCTGCTTGAAGCTCGTCCCACCATAATGCTGCGTGTCCCTTCAATTTGGTGACAACATGTCTGACCTTTCTATCCTCTTCGATATCCTCATAATCAAAGTAGGTGTCAAGAGCTCTAATCCAATCCAACATCTCTTTTTCATCCAGATTTCCTTCATAAGTTAGAATGTCCATTTTTGTCTTTGAACTCATCCGGGCTATGGCTTTCATTAATTGCTCATTTGCTGCATCTTCCGTTGGGATTTCTCCTTCTCCCTGTCCAGCTTCACCTTCATCCTCGGATTCACTGGTATCTCCTGCATCAGCTTTGCACCTTTGCTTTACTCCCATATCCACGATCATGGAGCGTAATTCCTGCAGTTGTCTTTCTACTTCCAGATTCTGCCCTGGCCTACCTCTTTCTCGGGACGATTCCCTTTCCCCCTCTGGATCGGGTGATTGTCTATCTCTTCTCCGTGGCGGCATAGTGAATTTTCTCTTCTACCCTGTTACAGAAAACAGAGAGATTTTCTCGCTCTGATACCACTTGACGCAAACGCGCCAACCAGGACACGTCTGCTCCACCAGGACCTTCTTTTCCCTTAGGCCCGAAGAACTGAAACGCTCTCCAAATCCCCTGTCGGGAATTTTCTCTACCCACAGGACTATTTTTATGACACCCCTGTGTTATATCGGGAAGTCAAACCTCGCGGGATCGCAAGTCCTGCACTCGTGAAAATCGGATATTACAAAACCCCGAACCCCGATGGAGTATCCACGTCACACCTTCCTCGTCTCCTGTTGGGAATTTCCCTATCAGGAAATCGGCATATGCGATGTCGCGGTTCACNTACTCATTTCATCCTGGATATCGTATCTTAAGCCATTCATATACCTGGCTACTTTTTCATCATCGCTCTCCCGATGACCCGCTCTGATATTGAGCTTGTAAAATTCTTCGGTGTACTCCTTCACCGTCATCAATTTCTGTCTCAGGTTCTTCATCCTCCTAAACAATGTGATTTGGTAATCCCTTGGGATGAAATTTGCTTTCATTTTCGCAACCATTCGATCCCAACTTTTAATCTTTTGCTTACCTTTGCAGCGTCTATCTGCTTGAAGCTCGTCCCACCATAATGCTGCATGTCCCTTCAATTTGGTGACATCATGTCTGACCTTTTTATCCTCTTCGATATCCTCATAATCAAAGTAGGTGTCAAGAGCTCTAATCCAATCCAACAACTCTTCTGCATCCATATTTCCTTCATAAGTCGGAATGTCCATTTTTTTCTTTGAACTCATCCGGGCTATGGCTTTCATTAATCGCTCATTTGCTGCATCTTCCGCTGGGATTTCTCCTGCTCCCTGTCCAACGTCACCTTCATCCTCGGATTCACTGGTATCTCCTGCATCATCTTTGCGCCTTTTCTTTACTCCCATATCCAAAATCATAGAGCATAACTCTTGCAGTTGTCTTTCTACTTCCAAATTCTGCCCTGGCCCACCTCTTTCTCTGGACGATTCCCTTTCCCCCTCTGGATCGGGTGATTGTCTGTCTCTTCTCCTTGGCGGCATAGTGAATTTTCTCTTCTACTCTGTTACAGAAAACAGAGAGGTTTTCCCACTTTGATACCACTTGATGCAAACGCGCCACCCAGGACACGTCTTCTCCACCAGGACCTTCTTTTCCCTTAGGCCCGAAGAGCTGAAACGCTCTCCAAATCCCCTATCGGGACTTTTTTCTACCCACAAAACTACTCTTATGACTCCCCTGTGTTATATCGGGAAATCGGACCTCGCGGGATCGTGAGTCCTGCACTCATGAAAATCGGATATTACAAAACCCCAAACCCCGATGAAGTGTCCACGTCACACCTTCCTCGTCTCCTGTTGGGAAATTTCCTATCGAGAAATAGGCATATTCAATGTCATGGTTCACGGGTACCAAGAATCTCCGAACCCCGAACCCCGATGCCACCTGTCCTCTGTCCACGGCAAAGACCTGGGGCCCACGCTCCCGTAATGATCGGGAAATCGCATTTCGGGAATTCGCGGTCCCTGATGCATTGTTTCACAGACCTTTCCAAATCCTGAACTCTGAATTGTGATGCCACTTGTCATCACCTCAGGCCGAGACCTAATCCTCCGACACCTATCCTTCACTCAGCGCTATCGGAAAATCGCGGATCGTGATTTCAACCTAAGCAATGCACTTGACTCCGAAAATCTCGAAATGCCAAATCTCGACTCCTCGGGGTCTCTTGCCACGTGTTCCTCCGATCAACGGCTCCGACCACGTCAGCAAATCGTTGGTCGTGATTTCAGTTTGTTAGTGTTTTTCACTCCGAGAAACCCTGATGCCTCCAAACGTCGACTTGCTCAAATCTCTTGCCACGTGTCCTTGTTAATGGACGGCTCTGATTGCCCATCGAAATATCACGAATCAAGATTCCAACCTGCGTAAGTTCTATGTCCGCGGAAATCTTGAATCCCCGATGGACTGAACCCCGACTCTACTCCTGATGTTGACACGTATCCCCTTGAGATCAACGACTGAGATCCTTTCGGGAAATTGCGGATCGCGATTTCGTTCTACATGAGTTTCAGGGCCATGGAAACTTCGATATTCCGATGAGCGAAATCCCGATAACTCTTCCTTTGCTCACTGGGGCTTAGACCCTACGCAACTCCGCATGATCCGACGGCTGGCGGGATTTCGTCAATCTCTTCGGCAAATCCTGACCGTCGATTCCTCCTTCTCGAGGATCTCCTGAGAACGACTAAGTGTCCCTTCTCAGCATTTGTTTTCTAATGTCTGCACTTGCAACTTATACTCAAACCCTCCTTGGCACAACTCTTGTGCTTTCTTTCAACTATGTCACGAAGGTACTATACCTCCTGAGATTTTCCACTCTGATTCCTCCAAGGAAAACTCGCACGCACTCTTCGTGCTCGACTTTCAACAGCTCCCTGAGTGTTGAGTCTTTCAGACTCTATGTACCTCCAACAACAGTAGTCTCTGCCTTCTTTTCCTCAACTTAACAACTGAGACCTCTGACTCTGCCTGTGCGCTCTTCACATGGCTTCCACAACAATCTTATGACTTCTGGACGAATGAGAATAAGAGTTTAACTTCTGAGCCTTCATCAACGCACTCTATGCGGATGAATTCAACTGCACTCTATGCAGGAATCAACTGACTCAGACAGATAAACAATTGAAACTAATTCTCTTCTCTCAGACTTCATGTTAAACCCTGAAATCACATGCACAGCATATTCAAAGCAAATGCATAACCAGAACAAACATTCATAAGAATATGAACAATACACACAGAGAAACAACACTAGGCATGAGTTTGAATCAGAATTTCATTCTATTAATTCAACATTGTACATGGGTGTTCTTCACAAAGTTCTATGCTTTCTCCTCTCTCTTCTGAATGCCTCTGAATAATCTGAATCCCTGAATAATGTACAAAAGAGGGTGTCTATATCCGTTTTCCCTCTCGAACTCTAAACTGTCTAATCTAGACTTAAACATCTATCTACCTGCATTAACTAGATTAAATGCCTCCTATCTAATTCAGACAAGAGCGTATGGCTCGAGGTATGATACAACATACAAAAGGCGCTCCTTCATAAATGGTGCATTTATATATTGGCGCATTCTCTTGTTTGAAAATTTAAAAAGTTTCGGCTGGTCTTGTCCAGTTGTTGTTGTCTTTCGTGCTGGCTCGCTTGTCATGGGCGATGCTCCTGCATCATAAACACAAGCACTGCTTCAAATCATCGAATGCTTATTTTTGGGGCCATCCCCACACAAATTTTTCCTTACCACCACCCCTGGTTATTTGGCTGAGGGCCCATGCAATATGAGAGAATCCCAACATAAACCTACGGTAGAAATTGGCAAGGCCCAAGAAGCTTCGAATCTCAGTGAGTGGTTGGGGCTGGCCAATCACGGATGACTTGGATCTTGGCTGGATCTTCATGTACGCCATGTTGATCAATGATGTAGCCTAGGTAATGTACCTTGTCCATGCCGAAGGATCATTTTTCCAAGTTAGCGTATAGCTTGTGCTACCATAGGGTGTGCAAAACCTGTTGAATATGATACAAGTGTTTGGCCCAAGTCTTGATGTAAATGAGAATGTCATCAAGATACACCACTACAAAAGTATTGGTGAATGGTCACAGGATATCATCCATTATCCTCATGAAAGTGGTTGGAGCATTTGTCATACCAAAGGGCATGACCAACCGTTTAAAAAGGCCTTCCTTTGACTTGAAGGTAGTCTTCCATACATCTATATGTTCTATCGAGACCGTGTGGTAGCCAGACTTCAGATCAATCTTACTGAAGTATTTGGCCCCCATGAGTTGATCAAGGAGGTCTTCGATTTGGGGACTCGGGTACTGGTTTCTGACTGTGATTCAATTTAGAGCTCGATAATCAATGCAAAGTGATGTGCCCCTTTTGGAGCAATTATTGGATCTGTTGCTTGATATCCTCATTCTCTAACAGAGAGCGGCGATATACTGGCCCATTGGGCAGCGATGCGCCGAGGGTCAGATTGATGGGGTGCTTGACTTGGAAGTGCAGAGGTACCCCGATAGGTGAGGAGAAGATATCCGAGTATTCGTCCACGACTTTATCTACTTGCTTCTAAATGTGGAGAGGTCGGTCACAGAGACCCTGGATGTGGCTGTGATTTTTCTCTCATTCTGAGAGAGAATTAGGAAGAAGACAAACTTCCCGTCTGAGAGATGACCTTCCTGCATTTCTTAGTAGAGATCAAGGAAATAGCACTAGGTGGGACAGCCTCGAGAATCTTGTACAATTTCCTGTTCAAAGTAATAATAAAACTACAAGGCCTAGACTCATATACATCATGACGTTTCCATAAATAAGGTTGGCCCAAAAGAACATTGCAACGTTTGAGAGGAGAAACATCACACAATACCTCGTCTTTGAGGGGCTTGATGTCGTACGACAGTCGACACTGTTGGCTGACATGGAGATCTCTTCCTTGGCAGAGCCATCCAATGGTGTAGGGTTGTGGGTGCGACATTGTCGGCAAGGCCAACCACTTGACCACCTCTGCTGAGATGAGGTTCTTCTGGCTACCACTATCAATGATGAAGTGTAGTGGGCTGCCTTTTACCCACATCTGTGAATGGAAGAGGCACTCTCCTTCTTCTAGCTCGTCTGGTTCACCATGCTAGAGCTTGGTGGTAGTAACGGTGGCACTGGGTTCCATGTCAATGATCCATCTACCCCTTTCTGGTTCTGACTCAGAGTCATAACCTTCATTTGATTCAGAGGCATTCACTTCAGCCAACAACGTCTGCTTTGAACGACAGTCAGCAATGTTATGCCAAGGGCTCTGATGGAAGTCGCACCACTTCCCTGTATCTTTCTTTGTCTTTCTGGTGTCCTTCTTTGCTTGTGGCTTGGACTAGTTCTCATGATACTGTCCATATTTGATTTGTCCTTTGTTCTGTGGGTTGGGGCCACCCTTTCCTAGATTTTTTTGTGAGGGTTTCCCTGGCCCAAATTGTCGTGTCTTTTGTTTGAACTTCTACTCGATTTTGACGGCATAACGGTAGGTTGTGCCCAAGGATGAGATGTCCAGAAATTACATTTCGGTCTGGATGTATCTATGCAGATCACCGCTATACTTGAGCACCATATTTCTCTCTGAATCTTTGATACCCATCTTGCTGCGCAAGGTATGGAAGATATTTGTGAAATCTGGCACTGCTTGGTCTCTTTCTTGCCGCAGTGTGGTCCATTTGGTATACAAGTCGTCATAACTTCCGATAGGGTAGTATTGTTCCTTAATATCATCCATGAAGGATTCCCAGGTGGTCTTGACTATAAGTAATGAGGGTTCCTCTGTTTCCTTTTTCTCACATAAAGTTTCCCATCAATCTTTGACATGGGGAACGACTTTGAGGAGTGAAAAAGTAATATTTTCTCTATTCGAAAAGTTATGGACAGAGAAATACCCTTCTAGTAGATTCAACCACTTGTCTACAACATCTGCATCTATCTGAATTTCAAATATAGGAATATCTAAGTTTATTTATACCTTGAAGTGGGTGGTGCCTCCGCTTGAAGAAGATGCATCATCCGTTGGTAGTCGCTGAAGGATTTGCGTGAAATTATCCATCATCGTGTTCCTCTGTTGTGTGAGGGATTCCTCAATCAATAGTTTTAAAGGATCTCCTATCCCGTCATATTTATTTTCTCCTTCCATGAGATGTCACTTGGGTGTACGAGAGATTTTGTCCTCAAGAGAAACAAGCTTGAGACCCAAATGTGTGTACTCCGACCTCGTTGGGGACATGCATTAAGATGACAAGGAGTAGAACGCTCTGATACCACTGATCTAGATTTTATGATCAAAATGAAATGAATATAGATTATTTTCAAATGCTTAACACAGAATAACAGAGATACAGTAAAACTGGTTTTCTATTCAATAAGGAAATAAGCTGAAACTGTAAAATGCAGTTGAAAACAAGCTTGTTGGAATGGTGGCGGCTTATCTCTGAGAAGAGATGTGAAAAATGTTCTCATTCGCAAGACGATCATTACAATGAGGCTCTCAAGGTCTTTTTACAATAAACAAAAGTTTTAAAAACCCTAAACATAAAAAAACCTAACCCTAGGAGATGAAGCGCCAAAAGTCATGTGGGCCCCGTTTGGGTAAGTCAGTACATCAACTTCTGAGGGTCGTAACTTTTGCATACGGTCTCCGTTTTAGGCGTATGATAGCCCATTGGAAATATCTATCCGAGGAATACAACATTTGCACATGATGTAATTATGTGACCGCAACATACCCCAAAAAACATCGTTTAGGGCCTCAAAATGACTCTTGAAGTTCAGGACCCGAAAAACTGCAAAAAATAGTAAATTATCAAAATTGCTAGAAAGTTGTTTTGAGCCATCTGGAAAAGGTGGGTGGCCACCAATATCCACCTGGATCAATCCTCCATCCTTAGGAAGCAATGGTCTCCATTGCGTTGATTTCCCCCATCAGATGAGGAATTTTCTGCTGAATGTTTCCCTAGGTGAGCCACTTGCCTTGGTGCAAAAGTTGCCCTGCTTTGACGACTCGATAAATATGGATCCTTTGTTGTTGAGTGCCCTTGATCTATGTTTCCACAATCTGATCACTGGATGCCTATTGTATGCAGTCAGGGTTGATCTCTACTGGTGTCAATTGTTCTACTACGTCTAAGGTTTCCAATAATGGTGGGAAATAAGGCCGAAGGAGGTCCACGTTGAACACTGGGTGTAGGCCAAGGAAAGGAGGAATGTTGAGCACAAAACAATTATCCCCCACGGCCTTGGTGATCGTGTACAACCCATAATGGAGAGGGAGAAGCTTCTGATGGGGTCCTATAAGGTGTTCTTTCTACAAGTGCAACCAAACTTTTTCGCCCACCTAAAACATATGTGGAACCCGATGTTGATCATGACACTGCGTGTACTTGTTGTGAGGGGTTGCCCGGCCCAAATTGTCGTGTCTTTTGTTTGAGCTTCTGCTCGATTTTGACGGCATAACGATAGGCCATGCCCAAGGATGAGATGTTCATTAATTCCATTTCGGTCTGGATGTATCTATGCAGATCACTGTGATACTTGAGCACCATATGTCTCTTAGAATCTTTTATACCCATCTTGGTGCGCAAGGTATGGAAGATATTTGTGAAATATGGCACTACTTGGTCTCTTTCTTGCCATAGTGTGGTCCATTTGGTATACAAGTCATCATAACTTCTGATAGGGTAGTATTGTTCCTTAATAGCATCCCTGAAGGATTCCCAGGTGGTCGTGACTGTATG
>JZKD02S1990689.1:7749-36461 GCA_000966675.3 Picea glauca
ATCAGGAATGTGAGCCCATGCTATACTGCCAAATACACAGAAGTGACTTACATCTAGTTTAATTTTAGTCCAAGCTTCTTCCGGTGTTATATTTTTAAGAGTCTTTGTGGGAGTGCGATTTACTATGTAATTTGCACAGTTGATGGCTTCCGCCCAATACTTTAGACTTAATCCCTTAGATTGAACAATACAATTAGCCATTTATTTTAATGTGCGGTTCTTTCTCTCAGCAACACCATTTTGTTGTGGTGTATATGGAACAATGTGTTGCATTTGGATTCCCTGTGTAGTGTAGTAATTTGTAAAATTATTGTTCACATATTTGCCTCCATTATCTGTTCTTAACCTTTGAATTTGATGTCCAGATTGCTTTTCTACAAGGGCCTTATAGGCCAAAAACTTCACTCTTAAGTTTTAAGAAGTAAAGCCAAGTACGTCTAGAAAAGTCATCAATGAAAGTTAAGAAATAATTGCACCCAGAAAAATAAGGAGAAGAAAGTGGACCACACAAATCACTATTAACAAGCTGCAAAGGACCCGAGGCGTGCTAAGAGGCACGTTTTTCAAAACTATCCCGATGATGTTTGCTGAGAATACAACCGGCAAAAACATAATCTCTGCATGAAACAAGAGGAAGACCAGTGACCATCTGTTGATTACATAGTTTCTGCAATGAGCGATAGTTTAGATGACCAAACCTCTCATGCCAAAGTTTGCTCAAGTCATTTCTATGAGCAATAAAAACCGATGAAAAAGATGATGACCCAAAGTTGTCAAACCTGTACAACCTGGTAATATCATCAACAATTCTAGTTGCAAGAACATGATTAGGATCTTTTAGATCCTTGATTACAACTTGGTGAGGTAAAAACTCTACGGTTTTAACTTCACTTGAATGAGTGATTTGATATACTGATAGAAAGTTACAAGAAATACTTGGAACACATAATACATCATTGAAATGGCCAATTTCTACTTGTATTATTCCAGATCCTTCAACACTAAGATATCTATCATCACCAAAAAATATTTTCTTGGTGTTACATTCATTTAAAGTAGAAAATATGTCTCTATCCTTAGCCATATGATAAGATGCTCCAGAGTTAATAAGCCAGTTATCAGAAGTAGAAGTAGAAGGTGTATTGAAGGAGAAACCAGAAGCAGAAAGTGCATGTCCATGAGAAGAAGAAGAAGAAGTAGGATCAACATTGATGGTGTGCTTATTCATCACTACTTCTAAAGCTTCCATATTCTTGAAACATTTGGACTCATCATGACCATATTTATCACAAAAGTTGCATTGTCTGTTAGTCTTCTTATTTTTATATTTTGCTCCTTTGTCTCCATTCGGAGCAAAAGTTGTCTGAGTGGGTTTGGGACCCTTATATTGTTTGTTGTTGTGGCAAGGATGTTTCTTCTTGGGATTCTTGGGGTTATTTTTCTGCTGGACAACTAAGTCTTTGTTGGAGGTACTTGCAGTGTTGATCAATCCAAGTTGTACAAGCTTATCTTCCTCTCTAATCAAAGCAACACAAAATGACTCAAGAGTGGGTTTTTCATAAGCTTTCCCTAGATCCTCTCTCATGGCATAAAAGGTAGATACAAACATAAAATATGGACTACCTAGCTTAGAAAGAATAAGATAGATGCAATGCTCTTCCTCCATTTTTATCTTACATTCTTCACATAAAATTTTGAGTGTTTTAAACCTAGATAGATAGTCTCCAAGGCAATAAAAATCACCTGGACTCAAGGTCGATACTTGATTTTCTAACTGTTGTGTTCGAATAATATTGAGTTTACCAAACACAGATTCAATCTTTTCCCAAGCTCCTTCAGGGTCATCAATTTCTTGGAGGTGGTATCTTAAATTAGGAGAGATGGACATTCTGATTAGTCCACGTGATTCATCAGTCCTATTAGCCCATTTTGGTTTCTTATCATGATCAGTGGGTTCTTTTTCCTTTCCCAAGGTAATCCAGTATATGCCTTTACTTCTTAATAAATCTTCCATATGATATTTCCATTGGAAGTAGTTGTTGCTGGTAATAAAGACATTACTTGTAGAAGCCATATTAAATATGTAGATAATTTAGATTTAAAAACTGAAATTGATGATTTCGATGGAAATATCTCGAAAAGTTATTCGGTTTTAAAAAAAACGGCACTGAAAATGAACTTCCGATGGGAGAGTTATGCCCTTAAAAAAAAGGCATAAACGGTAACCAACTGACCACGTGATAGTGTAAGTTGCTTTATGAAGTGACCCACTTTTATAAAGAGAAGTGGGGATCACTTTTACAATGAAGTTACTTTATAACATAAAAGATGCATGCAAAATAAATAACTCTAAAATAAAATATTAAAGCTACTTATAGTGATTCACTTTTATACTTGAAGTGAAATACAGTTTTCAATTTTAGCATGAACTTTTTCAAAAAAGTAACAAAAGAGAGACTTGAACTCAAGACCTCTTACTTAATAAGGCAAGTTTTAACCAAATGGTATAGAAAAACATATTGTAATGTTTAAAAGGACGATTTAGGGTGTTTTTGTGGAAGACGGCCTTGGAGAGCATGCTAAAAAAAACTCTTTTCACACAAGAAAAATATTTCGCTTCTCGATGACAACAAGGGTTAGTTCTCGGTTAACTTACCCGGAAGATGCACCTTTTCCTATATGTTTCTGATTTTCCAAGATCTCTTAGGGAATGGGGAAAAGATCATATGAAAATCTAAAAGAGTAGCAACCTGGAAATAAAAAAAAGACAAACTGAAATAAAACCAAAATAAAACTTTGCAAAAATTTAAAAATGCGTATTCAGGCTTTATACCTTCGAATCTGACTGTAATGGTCGTATCTTGGGCAAATGGAAACCTTTTCGAGTGAAACAAAAAGTTTTGTTGAATGAAATGAGTGCCCTGGACACAATTGAATAGTCCTATTAGCCCATAAATGTATGAAAATGATAGAAAATGGAGATGAGGAAACTCGGCTTCACGATCTCAATCTACAACAGGAGCGGGTCTTTAAACATGCTCTGATACCATGTTCGACAACACAGGTATTCCAAAATAGGACGAACACCTTCAGTAACCACTCACATAACCATATCAAATATCAACACACCGATGTTTTCACGTGGTAAAACCCCTAGGGGAAACATCCATGGCCCCAGCCAACGTGGCCACTTGAAGCAGTTTATTAATGCAAAGAAAAAGATTATAGAGAGATTTTACAAGAGAGTTTCTCACAATAGATCATCGAAAAATGAACCTCCATGCTCTTTAAATAGAGATCATGGACCAATCGGGTGTTAAGCCATGGATCAATGGCTGTTAAGATTGACGAGAGTATGAACCGTCAGATCACTCTATGTTGGGAACATATCATGACCGTCAGATTTCCTAACTACAAATGCATACTAATGAATACTAAAGAAACACACTAGAAAGCACACTTTTACCTAACGAAAAAATAGACCAAATAGATCTTAACTAGCTCATAAGTGTCTAAATATATTTTTTAACTAAGTTCAGAATTAGCAAGTTTAGACAAAAACAACCTTTTAACCCCTTTTAATAACCAACCCTTCTTTAAATTTTTTAATTTAATTATAAAAGCTTTAATTTTTCTTTACCCCCTTCTTGTTACATGTCTAATTAGTTTTTTGTTTAAAGGCTCTACTTAGACCTAGGTTTTAAATTCACTAGGCTTGGCAACAGTTCTTAAAGGAAAATTTATTATTAACTTTACTTATCACATCATTCATTTTAAGGTTGATCAGGTCCTAAGGGGGCATAGTTTTCTAGGAACTAGGTTTATTAACTTACCATGGTTAAAATCATGACATGCCCTTTAGGATGCACTACGTGCTCCAAGGGTTCCACTCACCTCTTTCCATTTTATTTGCGCGATGTCCTCTTTAAGATGCACTACGTGCTCCAAGGGTTCCACTCGCCTCTTGATTGAATTTTTTAGACGTCAAACTCCTGGAAAATATACAACATCAGGTGACCTTGAGGGAGACTAAGGGCCTCTAAGGAATAAGTACCTTGCCTTATTGTGCGCCCCTTAGAATCATTTTGAGTGACTGTCACAGTCTTCCCTCATGACATCGTGGGTCTTCTCGAACTAGTTAATCATTAACCTACAGTTCAAGCCACGACGAGAGTGCTAGTAGGTTGTGGTAGGGCTACTGCCACGCCTCTCCCTCAATTTCTCTGGTTGTCGTGCATGACCCCTTTACTCCAAATGTGGGTTTGGTTGACAAGCTATTGTCAACCTGCATCCATCAATGAAACATGTCAGCGATAACAATCAACATCATAATATCTAATCATATGTCACATACGTCATATCAACAACATTTGAACCGTAACAGTCCACTCCTTGACTTGATCCGGAGTCCAAGGAGATTCATTGATGCCATAGGCATCCTCTAATGTCCAAAGTCCTGGACACTCGAGAGAAACCAGTCAATAGCACCCGTCGATGTAAATATAGAAAAAATAACATATCATCAGATCCACAACATCTCATAATCATAATAAAAAAAAACCAATCGTATAAGGAACTGGATCACTTGCATGCAAGTTTCCTCAAAGAATAAGTCTGCTTAGTGCACGCAAGAGAGGGATGTTACATACACCCCCCTCTTGTTTTAAACTTTGTTCCGAAGTTTCATAGTAAGTAAGTGCCAAAATAAAGTGTCTAACAATATCAATATGTCTAGATATCAAAGAAAAAAAGAAATTGCTAACACATATCATATGGGTCCTCCAAGGTCACTGAGTGCGGACTATAGTTGTCCCACTGGAACTTGACTTGATCTACTATTCGACGCCGTAGCTTTTGAATGAGATGGTCCAATATGTGGATTGGCTCCATCGTAAGTGCACCCTCGTCTGATACCTGCAAGGAACTCATGTCAATAACATGTGTAGGTTCACTAACATAATGTCTCAAAACAGATACGTGAAAAACATCGTGCATGCACCTCAAAGAATCAGGAAAGGCTAGTCGATAGGCCACAGGCCCCTTATTTTCCACAATCTCGAAGGGTCCCATGAACGTAGGAGAGAGTTTAGCACCCTTTCCAAACTTGATCAAAATCTTATGCAATTTCACTCACACAAAGACTCGATCACCAACTTCATAACTATGGTCGACACGATGCGCATCGACATAACTCTTCTGTCGATCCTTTACTTCCTTTATCCTTTGTATTATGGTTTTCATTTGGTATTCCATTTCTTGGATCGCTTTTTGTCCCACCAGGACCCTATCCTCAAGCTGATCCCAACTCAAAGGCATCCAATACGGTCGCCCATAAAGAAACTCGAAAGGTGCCATATTAATGGTGCTTTGATAACTGTTGTTATATGAAAATTATACCAGTGGCAAGAATTATTCCCAACGCTTTTGTTGGTCCATCACATACATACACAACATATCCTCCAAGATTTGGTTTGTTCGCTCGGTCTACCCATCTGTCTTTGGTTGATATTCAGTACTAAATTTAAGTTGGGTTCCTAAGGCCTCTTGGAAACTAGTCCAAAATCGTCCTGTAAACACCGATTGTCAATCAGATATAATCCTCTTAGGCACGCCATGCAACCTCACTATCTCTCTAATGAAAACTCTAGCTATGTCTAGTGTCTGATATGTCATACACACAAGAATAAAATGAGCACTCTTTGTCAAAGTGTCGACTACTACAAAAATCGAGTTGTGTCTCTTTGCTGTCAGTGGAAATCCGACAATGAAATCCATCGAAATGACCTCTCATTTAGATTATGGAATATCGTGTGGTTGTAGTAGTCTTGCTGGATGTCTATGCTCATCCTTCACTTGCTAACATTCTAGACATCGTGCCATGTAGTTGACTATGTCTACCTTCATTCCTTTCCAGAAGAATAAGGGTCTAAGATCTGCCCTCATCTTCGTGACTCCAAGATGATCCATGTACACTTCTCTATGAGCTTCATTTAGGATCAAACTCCTCAACTCGTTGTTGGGAGATACATAAATTCAATTTTTAAATCTCAATAATCCGTTGTTGTCCACAGTAAATCACTCAAATTTTGGTACCATCATTGTGTTTTGTCTGATTAAATCCTAGACCTCTTTGTACCAGTCATTGTCGCACTGTACAGTTAGAATCTTTTCATTTAGTTTAGTTTGTAGAGGCATCACCGAAAATATGCATGGTCTCCGACTGAACACATCAACCACTCTGTTCACTGTTCCTTTTATGTAAGTAATCTCGAAATAGTACTCGCTAAGCAATTTCGACCAATTTTCGCCATGCCTTTTTTGTTTAATGAAAGGATCACACATATAGTTGACATCCCTTGCACAAGATATTCTGTAGTTGCAAGGAAGATATGAACCTTAGGGAAACTCCCTGGTTCCGATCTATAATCACGTGTCTCTGTCCCTCATCATTGATCAAGCTCAACCATTTCATCTTACAGTTGAGTATCACCTCATGCGATTCCAACCATTCCATACCGTACAAGACATCAAAAGACCCTAATATCATGACATACAGGTTGAACCTTGTGACAAACTCTCCCAGGTTAAGGCTACAACCCATAACCTTCCCTCCAACCTTCTGTTTGGCTCCCGAAGCCATTTCTACAAAGCTAAACTTGTCATGTTTGACTACCTTTACCTTAATTCTTTTTAGCATTGCACCAGAAATAAAAATTTCTGTAGCACCTGGATCTATCAAAATATGAAGGGTCTGGTCAGCGATGATACCTGACGTCTCGATCAAACTCGACTGGTGCTCTGCCTGGCGGTTATTCACTGCTGCATGAATCCGATGGGCCTTGCCCAAATCTACCATGATAGTGGGTCCGATTGATCAAGATGCTCTGGTCCTCTCAACTGGGCAGTCACACTCATAATGTGGCTCTCCACATGTCCGACACCCTTTCTCCAGTCTAGTACTTCTGGTACTTGAAGTAGAAGCTGACAACCCACCGACCTGAAACCCTAGTATGTTCTGCTGAATAGGCCTAAACGGATGTTGTTGTGGTCAATGCTATTGGTGCTGCTGCGATCCTCTGTAAGGAGTCCGCTGCTGAGGCATTGGTTACCAAGGTGTAGTGAAAGTGGATCCTCTTTGGATGCCACAATATCCTAGTGAATATCTAGCTGGTGTTTGATGCTGCTACGGACCAGATGTCGATTGTCCCGCTAGTCTCACTAGAGTCCTCTTCCGACCCCTGCTGATAAGATCCTCCTATGATATGAGGGCCTTCTAGACAACATCATGCAATGTTTGAGGCATCAAAATCCTTACTTTGGAATGAATTCTGACATTAAGGACAAACACAAACTTGTTGACCTTAAGTTTCTCGGTATTCAGGTGCAGAGCATACCGAAGAAGCTCCATGAAACAAGCCTCGTACTCGAGCACCGTACGACCACCCTATTACAAGGAGTTGAACTCGTTGATATGAAGCTCAATGAATTCCTGAGACATATACCTCTCCCAGAACCATTCCTCGAACAGTTCCCATGACACATCTTTGACTTCCATGTTCAATTGTGGTAGGAGTGTCTTCCACCATAGAAGAACGCTCCCTTTTAGTTGAAATACCACCATGTAGAACTTCATGTTGGAGGTATAGTCGCGAAGTGAAAAGCACATCTCCATATTCTCCAACCATGCCTCGGTGGCTGTGCCTTCCGGGGCACCAAAGAACTCGGGAAACTTGACCTTCTCAAGTTCATGGTGAATGCTACCAGTAACAACAAGGGTGCACGGTGAACCCTCATGAGGTGTCGGTGCCCTGGCCTCATCTCTATCCAAACAACTGATCAATTGCTCAAACCTCCTCTGAAAGGAACTCATCAACCCAACCCCATATCCCACAACTATATGTTCCTGCCCGAAAACCTGTTCGTCTCCTTGGGGGTTAGACCCCTCAGGTGTGGATGCTACTAGGGGCATCGCACCTCCTCCCCTAGCACCCCATCGTCTGCCTCCGTGACATCCTCTAACCATGATTACTTGCACGAATACAAATAAATTTTAATTAGCGACAATTTATAATAAAGTATGCAATCAATGGAAGTCGTAGTGATCCCAAGACACGGGTCGTACCGAATTTGATACCATATGTAGTGACCCCCGTAGTTATGACAACATGCGATGCATAACAAGTGCAATTTTTTTTTTCCTTTTATGTAGGACAATAATAATGACAATACAATCAACCATCACAACTCGACAACGAACACAACACACGCAAATCGGGCAACAACAAACATAATGACCTAGCATACTAGCACATCAAGCAGCTGGATGCAACATACGACAATCAATTAAATAAAAATAAATATGATTACCCGCCCACCCTACCCTGCAAGTTTAGGACCTCCTGGACACATAATAAACGCTCAAGCCCAGGTTCCCATCGATTTTGACGATTTAAGGTCTCAAGGTCGGCAACTGTTCTGAGGACCAAGGAGGTGTCTACATCCTGCCCGACACAAACAAGTCCAAGAAAATTAAGAAAAACAAACAACATCAAGATCATTCAGGGGTGACCAACATCTAATAAACCGACACATGTAACATAAAATTTCACGGTGAACGATAAATAATGTATCACAATCATGCATTACAATACAATTTTCATTACATCAAATTACAATCATCAATCAACATCATCATTGAGAAGTATAAGACCCAATGCCAGGTTATCCTATGCACTTATCGATCAACGCGTGCAATGATCCAATCATAAGGAATCATGCCACCACAATGCGACAAGCACGTCAGTAACTAAGGCGCAACGTAAACAATTCTAAACCTTCAATCATGACACAAATCCAACGTGCCAAGGATCCAATCTTAACTGTCAACATTATACGAAATCTGTAAACGAAAGCACTCTGATCAATCAAGCTAATAAAGGCGCAAGGTAACTACAATAAATACAATTTTAATTTGCGCAACATCAAGATATATTTCTTGTTTTCTTACGAGATATCTCTTAAGGGGTTTCCCTTTTATTTGTGCAATGACCTATATATATCTCATTAACAATTTTACCAACATAAAGAATATATCGTAGCACATTGTAACCAACCACAACCTAATATTAAAATATATAACAACTTTCTAGTGACATTTATATCTTTCCATTTAAAGGAGGTTTCATAATCATTAAATTCAACTACGCCTTTCATAACTTATCCAGTTCAATTTTTAAACAAGAACCAAACCTTAGAGTGCATCTTTCTATCTATATTATAATTTCTTAATAAATTAAGACTAGACCAATCAATGTGAAGATTCCCATTCCTTCCCTACTTCCTATCTTAAAACATCCCCTTATAACAATATGAAGAAGAAATAAGATAGCTTCTAAATAATAATTATTATTACTATTCCACATACATAGATTACAGTAATATGCGTGCGAGCATAGTCCTTGACTCAGTGTTTGTTGTAAAAATGATTGCAAGGACAATTATAATAGATGCCAATTTCTTTTCTTAATTCAACAGAAAATTAGAATCACATTTGTTGCAATAAAAACTGGTTAAAATTTAAAAAATCAACAGTTAGTAACAGATCTTGTTCGTAAAAAAAAACTGACAGCAGAAGGAACGCAGGGATAATTAAATCGTTCCTGTCATTTTTCTGTCACCAAGAATACAAATCCCCAGCCAGTGATCTAGCTGTCACTCGGTCAAAACGCTGGGTCACTTCCCCAACATAACTGAGGGTCAGTCGCGAGGCAAAGGAATAGCTAGGTTGCTCTGGTGTTCATAACAATAGATATTATTTTTGAGTAATTATCATTGGAATTCTCAATAGTAGATTTTTATGTGCAATTATCACTGGAATTCTAAACAATAGATCTTTCTGAGTAATTATCACTCGAATTCTAAACAATAGATTTTTCTGAGTAATTGTCACTGTAATTTCAAAATATGACAATTCAATTGTGAGTGAGATCACATTTTTATTTATTTAAATTGTAATTATTCTCAGAATCCGAAATTTGAAAATCTAATTAATTATTGATGAAATGTCCATGATAACCACAACGAGCGAACAATAATCGAGATTAAGGATGGAGTTTACAAAAAGACAGTCCATTTTCGCTCAACAAAGAATCTCATCACACTCTGTGGAATCTCATCTCGTGCAGCAGAAGAAAATGTTTTAACTTGGGATAACACAACCAATACTCTTATTAAACAACAAGTATTGAAAATTCTTTTAGTAATGTTCATTTTTTTTCAGTGATGGAAGAATAACTTGGGTTCATAATGATTGTTAGGATAATAGTGAAAGTAAGATGGGACGTTTTACTGTGGAACAATGATAGTAGAAGGATCCGATTTCGATTGCTGAGGGGATTACATTTAAAAAATTCAGCACCCGAGGCAAGATTGCATATTTATTTTCAACTTATTAGAAAATGAGATTACATAGTTATTTTAGCATGAGTTACATGTCGACGCCTTGGACTGCCTTGTTAAATTTGAAGGGATCGCTATCAGATCAAGTATTTTCAATTATTCTTGAAGGATTGGACAACCAGATGTTGTTGTCAAGGAATATATTTTTCATTTAATTACACGGAGAGGGAAACTGTCAGATTCACACAGTGAAAGAGGACTTGCTCGGATCCACCTAAGGAGCTTATTTCAATTTATATGACGAGCAATGGAATGGAGAGAATACCTGTCAGTATTGGTTAAAATAAAAAGGCAGAAGTCGTCAGACACAGAGATAACCATTGTAGATCACTAATTTTTCCTTTTATTTTTATTTTTTTTAAAAAGAAAATAGATAATCTATATTGTTGTCAATCTCCAGATCGAATTGTTTTTATTTCCAAACGTAACAATAAATTTTTTCATGAGACACGAGCTATGCTCAACTAATCCTTCCCATGCATCTCCGATTATGATGATAATTCATTAGCTCAGGGTTCCGATTGAACTATCGTGAACTATCTATTAAGGAAATAAGTGGTCATTATGATCACCTTTAACATTACAGGTTACACAATTTATCCAAAGATGAAATCCATAGTAAACTAATTTGGCATAAGATCTATGCACGAATCCACTCAAGGTGCAGAAGATACCCCTTGACCCTTTGTTCATGCATTTTATTTCCCCAGAGATACAAAATTACATTATCAAATAAAACATTACTAAAATGTATGGATCCACTCCTCAAATCTGTGCATGAATCAAATGCATATTATGCTCACCAAGTGTCTTGGAATTCTGATAACTAATCAATCACAAACTGAATAATATAATCAATTCTCTACTACAAATAACTGAACAATAAAAATACAAACTGAATAATATAATCAATTCTCTACTATAATTAACTGAAAAATAAAAACACAAACTAAATAATATAATCAACTCTCTACTATAATTAATTGAACCATAAAAATACCGTAATGGAAATAGAATTGTTGATGTTCTCTAGTCCAGGTTCATGCACTGCGTCCTTCCTCGAGCTTGCCAAACCTCAGACTTCACTGGTACCTTTCAGCCAATGCTAGGGGTAGTATTCTCCCCCCTTATCCCCTAGGTCCACAAAGGGGCCATGCACACAATACCAGAGAATGATAGCTCCCAACTCACCTCACAAGGTCGAGTTACCACTCATTACTCAAGATGGGTATCTCAACTCCCACAAGATAAATTCAGTCAAGATAAAATTCCTACAACATAACCTTATGCGAACCAGACATGATTCATACTCCTCCTCCGCCATCCTTTTTATAGAGTTTCCTTAGTGATTAGTTTCCCAAACCCTCATTAGATTATTTTTTTATTAAATTTAATTAGGACAAACCTCCCTCGTATACATGTCACCTGATCCCTTAGTTGCACCTGGAAATTAATTTATTAATTAATTAAATTTTCATGTTTCCCTCACACACCTAAAAACGTTCCTAAAAATACTCCTTCGTGTCCCTTTATTCCCTTACATTTCTTAAATGACTTACACATTACTTAAAGCCTAGTTGAGTTCACAAATAGAAAGTTCCAAAGGCTAGATTCCCTACTAAGTTAGACATTCCCATTTTTCTTTAAGTTTCCCCTTTTCTTTAAGTTTCCCTTTTTCTTTAAGTTTCCCCCTTTTTTAACTAAGTTCAGAATTAACAAGTTTAGACAAAAACAACCTTTTACCCCTTTTAATTACCAAACCTTCATTAACATTTGTACTTTAATTATTAAAGATTGAATTTTTCTTTACCCCCTTCTTATTACATGTCTAATTAGTTTTTTGTTCAAAGGCTCTACTTAGACCTAGGTTTTAAATTCACTAGGCTTGGCGACGGTTCTTAAGGGAACATTTGTTATTAACTTTACTCATCACATCATTCATTTTAAGGCTGACTAGGTTCTAAGGAGGCATAGTTTTCTAGGCACTAGGTTTATTAACTTACCATGGTTAAAATCACGATGTGCCCTTTAGGACACACTACGTGCTCCAAGGGTGCCACTCGCCTCTTTCCATTTTATTTGCGTAACGTGCCCTTCAAGACGCACTACGTGCTCCAAGGGTGCCACTTGCGTCTTGAATTAATTTTGTAGACGTCAAATCCCTGGAGTCAATACTCCATTAGGTGACCTTGATGGAAACTAAGGGCATCTAAGGAATAAGGACCCTTCCTTATTGCGCGCCCCTTAGAATCATCGTGAGCGACTGTCACAGTATGCCCTCATGACATCGTGGGTCTTCTTGAACTAGGTAATCATTAACCTACAGTTTGAGCCATGGCAGGAGTGCTAGTAGGTTGTGGCAGGGTTGCTACCACACCTCTCCCTCAATGTCTCTATTTGTTGTGCGTGACCCCTTTACTCCAAATGTGAGTTTGGTCGGAAAATTATCGTCATCCTGCATCCATCAACGAAACATGTCAACGATAACAATCAACATAATAATATCTAATCATATGTCATATACGTGATATCAACAAAATTTGAACCGTAACAGTCCAGTCCTTGACTCGATCCGGATTCCAAGGAGATTCATTGATGCCATAGGCATCCTCTAACGTCCAGAGTCCTGCACATTCAGGAGAAATCGATCAATAGCACATATTGATGTAAATATAGAAAAAATAACATATCATGAGATCCACAACATCTCATAATCATAATCAAAACAACCAATCGTATAAGGAACCAGATCACTTACACATAAGTGTCCTTAAAGAATAAGTCCGCTCAGTGCGTGCAAGAGAGGGATGTTACACTTTGTATCATTTAGTTTATAAATGACAATTTTTGTACTATTTTGTTGAGTTCATTTATACAATAAAATGTTTTATACTCTGTATCATTTAGCTGTTGATTCTTTCATTTTATAAATGACAATTTTTGTACTATATTGCTGAGTTTTCATTTATACATATAATTGTAATTTGCAAATGAATAGAACCAAAATTATTTCCAAATAAATTTTTGTAATTTGCAAATGAATAAAACCAATTTTTTTTGTAAATAATTTTTTGATATGGAGAAAAATGGATAGTCTCTATTCCAGGCCTGTCCTTGTGCATGGACAAGGCTGAATTTGGGTTTGTTCCTATACAGGGACATGCTCGAATTCCCATTACAAGAGTAAGAAATATGGAGAGAGTAAAATTTAAGCCTATATTGACATAAGTAACACAAGTGATGTAACACAATGTGTATCATACTCATTTTCATAGTAATCTACATAATGAAGCTTATCATAGTTATATGGGATATGCTTACTAAGCTAACTAGTAGTGATTCTATAAATATATCTTAACGACAATGGATACAAGATTAGAACATGCTAATATGACTGATTAAAAGAGTGTGATAGTGAAAACCATTGCCCTATACTAACATGAGACTAGTAATTGTGATTGAATATCAATAAGGAACACTTTATAATCACTAATAAATGTACTAGGATTTGATAATCATCATACATGTGTTAACCTCAACTTAATCAATGTATTAACTTTATCGTGTTTAGGTTGTTGTATTCGAGTACAATATGCATGATATAGAATACTAATATACGATAATGATAAGCTCTTATGGAGATTGATAAAAGTTTGAATTGTGTTTACCTGTTATGACTATTATATAAACCTTATTCAATCAACGTGGTTGATTCTAGTTATGTTGCTTAATGAATGGGAAAGGTTGTTCAATAAGGATATGTGATTAAAGATAATGAAACTAGTAAAGAATATGAGAGATTATAGGATAATTTTATTTTTTAATATTCATTATAAATTGAAAACATAAAATTTATAATAAAATTATATTAATAAGGCATGTCCATGTACAGGGACAAGGTCAAATTTGACCCTGTCCATGTACAAGGACATGCCTCCAATCATTCTTAAGTGTAATACATATTCTCACAATTATTCACCTAATGATTGAGTTTGATAAAGAGTGGAAAATAACAAATACATGCAAGATTTTGTATTAATTACTTGAATGACATAAAAATGATTCTCTTACTTTCAATTTTCTATGTTTTCATCTGTGAAAAATCTAGAAACCACTCATATAGTTACTTAGATCATATAATTATTACCTGTACTTTGTAATATCAAAATCAACTTGAAACACATCCCAAGATGTAAATTCAGAATAATACTTGCGTAACTAGGTTGAATGAAACATAAAATATATACATTCTTCCCTATTTGTATTTTAAGGCATCATACAAATTTCCAAGACTTGAAAAGCAAAACAAACCACTCATATAGTTACTTGGATCATATAATTATTACGTGTATTTTATAATCTCAAAATCCACCTGAAACACATCCCAAGATGTAAATTTAGAATAATACTTGTGTAACTTGGTTGAACAAAACAAAAAATAGATACATTCTTCCCTATCTATATTCTAAGACAACATACAAATCTCTAAGACTTGAAAATCACAAGAAACCACTCATATAGTTACTTGGATCATATAATTATTACCTGTACTTTATAATCTCAAAATCAACCTGAAACACATCCCAAGATGTAAAATCAGAATAATACTTCTGTAACTAGGTTGAATGAAATAGAAAATAGATACATTCTTCCCTATTTGTATTCTAAGACATCATACAAATCTCCAAGACTTGAAAATCACAAGAAACCACTCATATAGTTACTTGGATCATATAATTATTACCTATACTTTATAATCTCAAAATCAACTTGAAACACATCCCAAGATGTAAATTCAGAATAATACTTGTGTAACTAGGTTGAATGAAACATAAAATAGATACATTTTTCCCTATTTGTAGTCTAAGACAACATACAAATCTCCAAGACTTGAAACACTCTCTGCTGCAATATCCACTCAATAGTATTTAACTACTTTTATTTCCATTCTACATTCCTCTATCTCTTGTGCCAATAACATGTATTTTGAAAGAGTGGTCCCAAGCACAATTAAACAACAAATTTCCTCTCTAGCATTACTCGAATGCTTCTTAGTGTGCATCTTGTTTCAAATTTAGGAACTGGCATAGTCTCTCAATTTGTCTTTTCAACTAAGTAAATGTTCTGCCAGTGATTGTCTTTATGCTACTAGATTATGGATCATAAGTTTTAATGTTTTGTTGATTGTAACATACAAGTAGCTAATGTTTAGAAATTTTAAAATAAATATTTTTGTTTTAGCTAGCTATATTTTTTGCCCTTAAATTTTAACATGTTACACATAGATTATCTTAAAAATTACCTTCTACAATTTACACAGATATAGATTATCTTCTACATGTTACATATTTTTCATATTTTTCATATTTCCATGTTCAGGTTTCGGGTAATTCTTAACCTATTCCCCAATTAATTAAAATTTCATTTATTTACATGTTTTGTGTTTTAGGAGGTGGACATGGCCGAATTCATCCTTATCCATGTACACGGACATGCTCGAAATTGGGCCTACCCCTATACATGGACATGGTCGAATTTGGGCCTGTACATGGTCGAATTCGTCCCTATCCATGTATAGGGATAGACCTGAACATGGACATACCTCCGATAATTTTTAAGTGTAATACAAACTCTCACAATCACTCACCTAACAATTAAGTTTGATAAAGAGTGGAAAATAATACAATGCATGCATGATATTGTATTAATTACTTGAGTGACTTCAAAATGATTCTCTTACTTTCATTTTTCTATGTATTCGTCTGTGCAAAATCTAGAAACCACTCATATAGTTAATTGTTGTGTGGGTTTTTGGTTTATTTTGTTTCTTGGTTAAGTACCAAGCCGAGATAATGTGTGATCCGCTTCTCTCCCGGGATGGTCCATGAGACCTAGGAGTAGTTGAGAAAATCATTATCACATCATTGATCTTCCTCGCATGTTGGGATGATAAAAACTTATAAGTTATATCATAAGAATCATGTGGACATTCTGCCATTAAAGAAGAACTTACATTGTTGACTTTGTCTTGAAACCCCCCTTGCTTGAGTTACGTCCCCCTTAATTGTTGTGTGGGTTTTTGGTGTTGTTCTTTGCTTCTTTCTAAAGAAAGTTAGTCGCCTTGACTTTGGATGCCCTCTTCTTGACTTGATTTTTTCTTATTGATTTTTATGATTTAACAATTAATATTTTATGTTATAAAATATTATTTGTTTAAATTATTTAATTATTTAATTGAGTGGGTACGACCCCTCTAGGATATTTCTTCTTGGTGTATTAATCCACCGTGGGATTACCAACCTCTTGTTGTCATTGACCCCTAAGGGTCTTTTCCATCTTGCCGCAGGTCTCGTCTTGGTTGTTGTTTGGGGTTTTTGGTTCTCCTTGTTGGTGTCGCCCTCCTCATTTTTTTGCTGGTGTCACCCTCCTCATCTCCTTACTAATTACACCCTTTGTATGTTGCCGCTGTCCTCTTCTATTGTTGGTACCACCTATGTATGTTGTTGGTTAGTCTTTTGATATTTTTCCCTAAAAGTTCTTCTTGGCAATTTGTTCCAAGTGTCATGATGAGATCTACCCTAAGGGTTTGATCAATGATATAATCTATGTAATTGTTAAGATAATCTAGATATAATCTATGTAATTGTTATATGTAATTTATATGTAATTATATAATATAAATTACATATAATATATGTAATTGCTCTTGTACACAGATATAAATTATCTTCTACATGTTACATTTTCTTTTATATTTAAATATTTTCATGTTCATTATATATAGCATCATAGTAAAAAATATAGTTGTCATTTTTTTTTCAATATATGTATTTGATGCTTTGAAGTTGTTATAAATTCTTAAATGTCTTCAAGTTGTTTTATAAATTATATTTCCATTTTATGTTTCTATAACTTATGAACTTTCATATTCATGAATTTTCAAAGGATATATATCAAGGCAAGATGTCAATACAAGAGTCTCCAAAAATTCCTCGCAAACGCTCTAGGCTATCCAATGAAGGAAGAAGATGAACCTCTTGTATTTTTACCAGTAGAAGTAGGCAAGCCAGGAAGAGAAATGCATAGGAGATAGGGAGAGAAACACAGAGAGCTAATACTTAGTTGTAGCTCAGACTCCCATATTGTAATGAATATTCTACCATAAACAGAAACTGACATTTTTTCCTGTTATCAACTTTTGTGTAATGGATATTTTGTGGTGAATGACATTTGTATGCATTTTAATTGTAGATGAATGTTATAAATATCCTGTAGGGATAGAGATATAGTTTTCTATATGTGAGTGTGTCAGATTAAGTCTGGTTCTCTAGGATAAGAGCAAGGAGTGTGCGACAGAGTGTGGAAACTTTGTGAGCCGACGCAAGGAGTGTGTGTCTGAACTCAGTTGAGTTAGAAGAGAAGTTGATAGAAGGGCACACCAATATAATTTGTATATTTGGGAGGAAGTTTCAAGGTGGTTAAGTACCTTGGAAAGAAAGACTATGTAGGAGGAAGCAAAATTCAAATTTAATGAACACTCTGAAACGGTTTTCCAAGAGGGCATAGAGAAAGTACGAGGGTGTACAAAAGCTATGTAGTTGGAAGTGTTGGAATCCTTAAAGAGAACCCCAGGGTTGTTGAACACTCTGAGGAAGGAAGGCTTTGCAAGAGTGCATCGAAAAATGAAAGGAGATGCCTTAATATGCTTAGATAGGCTAAGGGAGAAGTCGTCGAAAAGCTTAGTCGAGTGCAAGGAGTGCATCGAGGAGACTGTAAGTCCACCTTACAAGCTCAGGAGGGAGAGTGAGAAACTTCTAGGAGGCATAAGAAAGTCCACTGAAGGACATAGAGGAACGAAAACCTTGAAGGTTTTCAAGTTGAGCAAAGTCGTAGGAGAGTCTGCGCAGAACTCTCCAAGGAGTGCAGAAGAAGCTCGAGAACAACCTAAGTCTCGAAAGGGAAAAGTGCGCTAAGTGTGAAAAGGAGTCGAGGACTTGCCAAAGTCCCTAAGATCGTAAGATCGTCCATCGTCCAGGTAGACAGGTGGAAGTAGACCTGAGAGTTCGAGGATTCAGACTTCAGAAGAGTTGTAGGGAGAAAAATTCAAACTTTGTGAAGGGTGAAGTGCAGAGTGATTCTGGACCATTGGATCTGGGACGACACGTGGTGGAGATCCATGGGTTTCAGAGGAAGAAACCTTCGAAGAAAAGTTAAGGAGATAATACCCGAAGAGCTAAGAGCCGAAGTAACCCTAACCGTCCATTGAGATAGGACACGTGGCGAGAAGTCATCACTTCGTTGATTCAAAAATCGGGAAGGATAGAGGTGAGAAAGGAGAGGACTCGCAAAGTCTGAACTTGCAATTTGATATCAACCATTGGGTGCGAGGAGAACATGGACTGTAGATTTGGTCTTGAAGGATTCACTGATTTAGAAATCAGGAAAAAGGGGAGTAAGCAACTCATGAAATATCTGAAGCATGGAGTTGCGAAGGGAGCTGGCCCATGGTCGTAGTCCGTGGTCACATCAAAGGGGGAGCCTAGCATAGAGAGCTAGCGTTCGATGGCGCTAAGATTTGAAGAACGCTAAAGAGAGGGTCCGCAGGTGTCACACAACCTGCACTGAAAAGGAAGAAGGGTCTGTGACAAGTTAACTAGTTCCCATCAGGATCCTAATGAGCCATTCCATTTGATGAATTGCATGATCCTAGACTGGGAGGTCGAGCATCCCTTTGGAGGGAAGGGGGTTTGCGAAAGGAGTGGATGATGCAGGAGCATCGCTCCACCTCAGAACACACTAGCTGATTGACATGCATGGTGTGCATTCAAGGAAGGAAGAGGCGTCACCCTCTCATTTTTCCTTAGAGAATCCAAGGCGTGATCAAAACAAATTAATGCCAACATGATGGAAGAGCCAAGTTGTGCCTTCGCACAAGATGGAGATAATGTCGCCATTAAGTGGTTGACGATACGAGGGATCTTCATCCATTTTGGAGCAGATTTCCATCATTGTAATTTTCCCATTAGACAACTGTTTTGAATGGTGATTTGACACCACTATCTTATCTTGGAGGGAAGCTCACCTCGATCCCCTCTTGTATAAACTCTTGTATTGTTACCAGTAGAATTAGGCAAGCCAGGAGGAGAAATGAATATGAGATAGGGAGAGAAACATAGAGAGTCGAGACTCAGTTGTAGCTCAGACTCCGATATTGTAATGAACATTCTACCATTAATAGAAAAGGACATTTTTTCTTGTTATCAACTTCTGTGTAATGGATATTTTGTGGTGAATGGCATTTGTATGCATTTGAATTTTAGATGAATGTTAGAAATCATCTGCAGGGATAGAGATACAGTTTTCTATTTGTGAGTGTTTCAGATTAAGTCTGGTTCTTTAGGATAAGTGCAAGGAGTGTGCGGAATAGTGTGGAAACTCAGTGAGCCAACGCGAGGAGTGCGTGTTTGAACTCGGTGGAGTCAGAAGAGAAGCTGCCAAAAGGGCGCACCAGGATAATTCACATATTTGGGAGGAAATTTCAAGGTGGTTAAGTACCTTGGAAAGAAAGATTGTGTAGGAGGAAGCACAGTTCAGAGTTAATGAACATTATGAAACGCTTTACTAGGAGGGCATAGAGAAAGTACGAGGGCGTACAAGAGAAACATGGTTGGAAGTGTTGGAATTCTTAAAGAGAACCTAGGGTTGCTGAACACTCTGAGGAAGGAAGGCTTTGCAAGAGTGTATCGACAAAGGAAAGGAGATTCCTTAAGATTCTCGGATAGGCTAAGGGAGAAGTCGTCGAAAATCTTAGTCAAGCACAAGGAGTGTGCCAAGGAGACTGTAAGTCCACCTTACAAGCTCAGGAGGGAGAAAGAGAAACTGTCAGGAGGCACGAGAAAGTGCGCAGACGCTGAAGTCTGCCCTAATAGAAGAAGAAGAGCATACAGTTAAGATGCTCACTCCATGGGAGAAAGAGTTGGAGATGATGGAGGATTAGTTGAACGATCCTAGACCGGGAGGTTGAACAACCCTTTGAAGGGAAGGGGGTTTGCGACAATTGAGTTATTACATTGTTAATTTGTTATTCGATGTCATTGTGAAAGTGAAATATGACAATTATGCCTTTGATGACATTGCGAAAATGAAACATGACAATTATGCACAAGAACACAAAAATATGTCAAATCTGAAAACAATCAAATCTGAAAACAACAACAGAATCGAGAATTAAAAAAAAAAAAAAAAACATAAAAACAAGATATATCGGAAATAAAAATTAAAAAACCTAATCATAAAGTGAAAATAAAATTGGTCCTCACAACTTAAAACTAGTTGATCAATACCTTATTCACAATTTAAAGGAATTTTTTTATTTTTTCTTCTAACTCTATGAAGCTATCCTTTATATTTTTTTTTAACTAATTAATAAGTCCCTTTTGGTATCCAATCTTATCTCCGTTTAGTATATATCCATCCACTTGTTTAACGCATAAATAAATACATTTATTTATCTTTTATATATTTTAATGACAAAATCAAACTCAATGAATATGAAAATATGAAAATGCATCTAAAGTAGCCTCCCGAAATCTATAAAATCAAATTCGAGTGTCTATAAAATAATATTTTATTGGTTAAAAAATAAATCTCCAACTTAAAGGCATAATTATTTAATATGGTTAACGTTTCTTAACTGAAAGTCTTTTTTTTTATTAATTGTAAATTTATCTTTTTAATAATTTTTCTCCAAAATCATGATCATCCGTTTAAAAAAAAATGATAAATATTAATAAATAATATAATTTATTATTGAATAAGGTTTGATTAATGGTTGTAAAGTGATTACTACAAGTTTTAGTCATTTTATATTATTTATAAAATGATTATTTCGCTTAAATTTATTAAAAAAACAGTACATTAGTATTTTATGGGGCTAAAACTTTATAAGAGGAGAGTAAAACAATTGGTTATCCTATCAACACATTCAATTGAAACAATATATAAAACAATTAGTTATCCTATCAACACATTAAATTGTAATTTTTTTTTTCTAATAAATGAAGAATATGAATAATTAAAATTACTTTTATATTATTAGAACATATCACGATCTTAAGGTTACATAATCACAAATACATATTAAAATAAACACATATTTACTAAAAACACTTAAAAACAAATTCCAAAATATCTAAATATCATGGCAAAACTCCAAACATCACATTACATATTACATGAAGCATATCTACACCAAACATGAAATTATAAGAAAAAATATTATTTATGTAATCAATAATTTATACAATTTAAAAAAAATAATTTCATTTTTTTAATTTAAAAAATAACATAAGCAAACTAAATACTTAAAATAATGATGATGATGATGATTGACGTCCACTAAGATCAAATTGGTCTATGAGACTTTAAGAGGGTAAGTGATTACTTGTGATTCTTTAGAATTTTGTTTATGTGCTCGAAAAGCATTAAGAGAAGCTTTCCAAGGTCACCATAGTTTTGTTGAGTTAAGAGGTTAGGAAGGTTGGTAGTGTGACAAATATTTTGAAAATGAGATCTAATCGGGGTGTATGCTGAACAATCTAAGAGAAAATGCTTTTCATATTCAACCTTCTTAGTGTCACAGGTGACACACTCTTTCATCCCATGGTGTTTTAGGAATTGACCAATGCCCAATATCACTACACTTGGAAAAATAGATAGATAATTTTGATCTTCTAAATTAGGGTTGATTACATCCTTATAATACCTTATTTTTCTTTTTTCCTCTAAGTCTTTATCACACCACATTTTCTCCTTGAATTTTGATTTGACGATTTTTTTAATAGTATCTATATTCTTCAAAATAGTGTCTTCCATGATTCCCCCATAGTTTATCCAATACCGGGCATTTTTATGCCATCCTCACTTGAGTCGATGGTGGTTACGACTCGATTTTGAAGCAATTTTAGGAAGCCTCTTGTCTTCCATGTTGTTTAACTTGTTCTTATACATTATATATCTAGTCATAGCCATGATCTCAATGGGGGAGAGACTTGTTTCTAAGAGGAGGATGGGATATGACGTATTTCCTTTAATTATGATATTATAGGTTATAAAATTCTTTTGTATTTGCTCTATATTTCTCCAGGATTCACAAGAGATACTACAGCCCCAAACTTCAAATCCATACAGAATAACATGTGTAAGAAGAGTCTTAAACATGAGATTCTTCTTATCCCAAGTTCAAAGACCGAAGTTGATTTACAATTGTTTTCAAGCCCACAATAAGATTTCCATCCCCCAATAATCCTTTTCTTAATAATATAATTCCAGTTGAGTTTGTGGTGAAGATCAATTCCAAGATATTTGTATGAATTCACTTCCTCCAAGTTGTTGTTAAGGTATCATAAGTGATCTTATTGGATTTAATGTCATGACCTTAGTCTTATTAGTATTAATAGTCATACCCATATTGGAGCAAAAATCCTTGAGGATTCTTAGTTGGTTTTCAATATCATGGGGACTCCTTTGCATACAAACAATATCATCGACATAAAGAATAAGATTGATGACTATAATAGTGAGAGTAGGGCCAACACAACTTTCTTTTTCCAAGCAATCTTCTTAAAATTGTCAATGTATAGGCCAAAAAGGGTAGGCGACAAGGGACAACCTTGTTTGACTCCGATATTGCAATTAATCTCTTTTGACCAACCTTCCATGTTTTTAAACTTAGAAATAACATTCTCATACATACTTATTATAGCAACACTCAAATCGAGAGGCACTTTTATCTCTTCCAACCTATTCCAATGTTTTTTCCTAGGAACCATGTCAAAAGATTTTCTAAAGTCAACAAAACAACAAAAAAGATTGGTTTTATTATTGTAGAACCCCTCTGTAATGATCCTAAAGGTAAGAAGATGGTCCACAGTTGAATGATATTTCCTAAACCCGGCCTCGCCTTTAGCTCTTTTACCGTGAATTTCTAGCCAAAGGCTAATCTTCTTTTCCAAAATAATTCCATAAAGCTTGGCTAAAATCGGGCTAATCATAATGGTCCTATAATTAGAGGGAATGCTTATATCCCCATTTTTAAAGATAAGAACAATGAGGCTTTGCGTTCAAGGTTTAGGGAAGCTCTGCTTGATTGCTAAATTGAAGAGCTTGTGTATGTGAGGGATAAGGATAGGCCCTCCGATTTTAAAAATTCCATCTTGCTAACCTTCAATGTCCTTAGCTTTCCCATTTGCAAGTCGCTTGACCCCGAACTCTATGTCATCTAAAGAAAATACTTCATCCTTTGTAGGGACAATAAGAACTGTGTCCATGGGATTAATGAACTTGTCAAGGCTTTTAAGATAGGAATTCAAGTCCATTAAGAGAATCCTATTATTTTCTTTAGTAGTTTAGAATTTGGCGCAAGAACTTCTTAGGATCCAACTTATATAGTTGTGAAAGTTTCTCTTACCTTTTATTGATATATTATGTTTTCTTCCTTTTAATTAGGGATTTGTACATATTGATCTTCGTTCTATTATGATAGTTGTCAAATTATGATAGAGTTCTTCAATATTGTCCTTATAAGTTAGGAGATTTAATTTACTATTTAAAATTATTTTGATTATCATAATTCTCTTCAATAGCGCTCCTATATCTTAATAATGTTCAATATTATTATTTATATTTTTTTGAAACAATTTTTTTTATAATTTAGTTAAGTGACTTAATTATGAATCAATCATCTTAGTTTCCATGAAAAACTTATTGGAAATGGGCACAATTAATGATCTTTTAATTATGAATCCTAATCTTATGGCTAGCAATTGAAAATGATGTCATATTCTTCGTAGTCCTCCCAAATCAATGAATGAGATTCATATTCATAACTTCCTTTCATTTTTGAATGAGTACTTTTCCTTGTTTACTTTTTCGCATTTTTAATAATTCACCGGACTAACCATTAATTACCACATTGGTTAAATTCGATGCATGACCTCTACCAAAGTTGGGTGGCATTTCAAATTTCATTTTGGTTTTTATGCGTGTGAAGAATGACACACATTTCTATTAACTAAGGAGTTTCATATTTCATGCATTTCTATTAACTAAGGCCTTTCATATTTCAGATTTCACGCATTTATATTAACTAAGGGGTTTCATATTTCATCTCTCCGAGATGAAATATATAGACAATTGAGGAGTGATGAAGTTTAGAGTCTAGAGGGATCAGGTAGAGACAATTGCATGGAAGGATATACTCATTTATATTAACTAATGGGTTTCATATTTCATCTCTCCGAGATGAAATATAGGCAATTGAGGAGTGACGAAGTTCAGACTCTAGAGGGATCAGGTATAGACAATTGCATGGAAGGATATGCGAGGCACAAGTACATAAATGGATGGATGTTGTTCAAGAAAAAACAGCTCCATATTAACACATTGACAACTAGGCTTCATAAACACAGTGACTCTCAACGTGGAGCTAGAAATTGTAGCGAGAATTAGTTTACTTATCAGTCTACAAGGAATTGTAGCGAGAATTAGTTTACTTATCAGTCTACAAGGTGCCTACTGTATGTACAATTGATTTCATTTTATATTGGGTAATCATTGAGAATATGTGCCTAATGTATATACAATTGATTTCATTTTATATTGGGTAATCATTGATAATATTGATAATATGTAATTGGTTTGGTTACTGTATTAGGGTTATTTCACTTATAAGAAGCAATTCAAATGGTAAGTCTTGCAAGCAAAACAATTAATTCTAGTTAAATAAACTTATTCTATTGTTTATGATGCTTAAAGCTAAGTCTTTCAACCATACCAATTGATTAATCATAAATTGGGAGTACTTTGATCACTGCGATTGTCCAGATTTTATAAATTCGGTGAGACCTCCCCAAAGATCAAGAAGCCCGCTGAATATGGATCCCATGAAGTTTATCTGCTTTGTATTGATGGTGCTATTTGGGATGTTCTTGAAAACCAACGACTGCAAGAGGCTTCCCTGTTCCAAATTCAGGTACTTGTTTTCTCATGACAATTAATACTTAAAGCCAATATTTATTAATTTCTGGTATTTAGAGTTTTTTTTGAATTTCTCTTGTTTCGTTTGGAGTCTTTTGAAACCTCTTTTGCGTTTGTTGTACTATAGATTCATTTAAAGTGTTTTTAAATCTTCTTTGTCTCAAGTATTTTTCAAACTTTTCTTGTTATATTTAAAGGTGTACATCTATTGACAATGAGCACAATTAATCACTTTTTAATCTAAAATTCTAATCTGATGGCTAACAATTGAAGATGCTGGCATATTCATAGTCGTCCTCCCAAATCAATGAATGTGATTTCCTCTTCATAACTTCCTTGCATTTTTGAATGCATCAGTGAACCTGTTTACCTTTTAACATTTACCTAATCATATTAAAAAATTACTGTAGCACTATATGATTGCCACTCACTGTTTTGAGTGGTTGTACTAGTTGTATATACATTCGATTTGTTGAGATATTTTTACAAATTTTATATAAATGACATCTTAATCTATAAAACTAGATTGTATGTTAATTTATTAAAAAAGTTAACCCTGGTGTATTTGATTAGTTGCTTAAAATCCAAAAAATGAGTTAGGTGAAATCTGTTATAGTTTTTTATTAAATTATAATTGATATAAATATTAACTCTAGTAGAATAACATTAACCTTAACATAATTTTATATGGTTTTAATCATTATATCAATTATTTTTCAAATAATTTTTTTTATGGATGATTATGTTAGGGTTAATGTTATACTAGGGTTAGAGTTTGTATAAAATATAATTTAATGTAAAATCTATAACATATTTGACCTAAATTGTTGTTTCGCCTATAAGCGTTCATCAGCCACATAATTTGTGGCTGTTCTAGTTTTTATTATCAGTCCACTCATATGGTAGTCGAACCATGCAACTCTAACACGAAACGTTATGCATGTGAAGAGAAATATAGAAAATCTGAACTACAAAATATCGGTAAATCTGAACTATAAAATATCAGTTACTTGGCGTCATATTCCACTGCGCGACAGTCTATCGCTGATAAATCTTATAATAAAGTAAACCGTTCATGTTGAATCGCGTCAGTTTGAAACATCCGATGAATTCAGCATCGCAATGAAGTCGTCTAAATTGATGAATCCATCGCCATTACGATCGAATATTCTGATCATGGCCCGGCAGTCAACCAGAGTACAAGGCTCTCCAAGACTGGTCAAAACTTGAAGAAGTTCATGGGGAGAGATGGATCCGTCCCCATCCTTGTCGAACATCTTGAAAGCGTCTTCCAGGTCTTGGAGTCTGAGAGACCTGTCCAGATTCTCGCTGTTGAGAGCAACGAAGTCCGTCAGATCGATGTACCCGTCTCCGTCCAAATCCGCCTCGGAAACCATGATCCGAAGCTCTTCAGTGGTCAGTTTCTCGCCCAGTGACCACATAAGGTCGCCCAGCTCCAACGGCGATATCTTGCCGTCGCCGTCAGAGTCGAATTTCTTGAATACTTCCTCCAGCTCCACGGCACTACGCGACCGCAAGTCTGATAAACGAGGACTGCATATTTCAACATCCTTATCATCCTTCCCTTCCCTTCTCAGCAACGTCTCCCGGCGTCGTCTGGATGACCTTTCCGGGCGCTGGGATGGCGGGGATCGGCTCGCCGGAGACGCCGATCGGGATCTTGGAGGCCGTATACACAGTGAAAATCGTGATTGTCGACGCGATGGTTCGGCCTTTGCCTTTTTCCCGTTGAAAAGACACCGAAAAACCATTACAATATCACGGGTATTGATCCTTCCCTTGTTCTGCAATTAATTTGTGTTCAATGGCAGAGAAAGCGGTCTGTTACCGCTGATAGCCGTTTCAATAATAGACATCCAGCAAGAATTAAATACAAAGCGATGGTCGTCTTCGCGTCCTTTCACAATGACCGGCCAGTCGAGGTATTGGATGTATTTATGAACCGGTGTACTGGGTAACTCTTTGTAATTTCGCTGTCAAACGTTAGGGTTTTGTGTTTTTTTTTGAAAAGACTTGATTTTCGATTTCTATGGATTATGGTTTTTTCAATTTCTGCTAGTTATGAAAGGCGTATACTTATTGGATTATTGGAGATGGGTATAATTAATGATCTTTTAATCTTAAATTATAATCTAATGGCTACACATTGAAGATGTCAGTATATTCTTAATCGTCCTCCAAAATCAATGAGTCAGATTTATTGTTGATAACTTCCTTGCATTTATGAATGCATCAATTAACCTATTTACTTTTTAACATTGACCTAATCATATTAAAAAATTATTGTAACATCATATGATTGCCACTTAACCTTTGAGATTTCAACTTCATTCTTGAAAATTAAATTTATTAGACAAGCCATGTTTCCATGCTATCACTAATTTAATCAAGTGTTCTCAGCTGAAAGCCTTTCGACCTTAGTGATATATTTAGTTAGAATATAAATGCAATGATTACCATTATGATACATATTTTAAAATAAAATATTAATTATTAATATTAGTATTTTAAAGAGTAATATATTTTTAAATTAAAATTAGTTTGTAATTAATATTAATATTTTAAAGATTAATATATTTTTAAATTAAAATTAGTTTGTTTTGGAATAAAAATGTATCATCATCATAAAATTTAAGATATTTATCTTACCACTTAGTAATTGAGTTACTGGATCCTTTTGTTTATGGGATAAGGGACATGTTTTTTTGTAATTTGTAATGATTTTCATATTTAATCAATTAATTTATAAGACCATATTGTTTGTGGAACAAATGAGTTCTTTCCTTTGTTAGAAACCCTATTGTTTGTGGGACAAGAAACCTTGTTTATGTAGCAACTTGACTATATAAAAAATTGATGTATGAGACTCTCTTATTTGTGGGATACAGAGACCCCCTCCTTGCAACTTTTTAACTATTTAATTAATTGCTATATAAGAACCCATTTTTTGTGGAACAAGGAACCCCCTTTGTGCAACAATTTGACTACTTAGTCAATTGATGTAGGAGACTCATTCTTTTGTGGGACAATGGAGCTCTTCTCTACAATGATTTCACTAATTAGTCAATTGATGTATCATAATACCTTTTGTGGGACAAGCAACCTCCTTATTGCATCGATTTCACTACTTAGTTAATTGAAGTAGGAGGCATCCTGATTTCACTACTTAATCTATTGATATATAAAAATCTATTTTT
>JZKD02S1990689.1:36598-47963 GCA_000966675.3 Picea glauca
TATATATATATATATATATTCTTAATTATTAAACCTATTCACTTTACCTAAAAATAAAAATAAAAAATTAATAACAATTTAATTAATATTTATAATTAATATTTTAATAACAATTTAATAAACAATAAAATACATACTACTCCAAATCAATTCAAATTACTTTAAAACCCCTAACTACCAATCATCTTCTTATTTATATTATTTATATGTGCAAATTAATTTACAACCTCTTAACTACAACTAGTACAGCCGCTAATTCGCTGCTGAGAACGTCGAAAGGTAGCGGTTGATACAATATTATACTGAGAATGCTCATCTGTGGTAATATGAAACGTTTGACTGCATTAGGTTGATAAATGGAACGTGGCAATTACATAGTAATTTTTTAATGTGATTAGGTAAATGTTAAAAAGTAAATATGTTAACGGATGCCTTGATAAATGCAAGAAAGTTATGAACATTAAATCTGATCCATTGATTTTGGAGAACGACTAAGAATATGCCAGCATCTTCAATGCATAGCCATCAGATTAGGGTTTAAGGTTAAATAAGGTTAAAAGATCATTAATTGTACCCATTGTCAATAGATGTACGCCTTTCAACATAAATATATTGTGGTGTTTTCATGCGTTTTTCAAACAATATGGTTGTTTATGGGATGAGTGTTTTACTTTCTGGAAACAATTATAATTGGTCATTAAATTTATTTAACGATTAATGCGTAACTCAACTATTATCATATTAAAGAATTATATAATACTCATGGTATCTTAATATAATTTGAAGGCGGTGATTGCTTTGCACCAGCCACTATGGTTGTAGTTTTCCTTATTTGTTTTTACACTTTACAACTTTTATCTTTGATAATTCAAAGTGTAGTATTGACCGTTTCAAATGATAATAAGTGAATGTTCATTGGTATATTTTTTCAACTTTTCAAAGATAGTGGTTTCATGATTAACATTATTTTCTTAAATATTAGTCATTTAAATCTAAGATGCTTTAGTTTTCCACGCACCTCATTAAAATTAAAAGGTATAGGTTTTCTATCCATGTCTTGGATTAGGGTTTGAGTAAAAGGTATAGGTTTTCTATCCATGTCATGGACTAGGGTTTGAGTGCATTGGAAAACCCTTAAAAGGGGTTGCTTAAGCCAATCAATATCACACAATAGCTCTCTTTTCAAAATTTGACTACCTTGGGCACTTTTAAGGATGGGTTTATGTGGAAAATTCCCAAAGGGATTATAGACATTTTAATATAAGGTTTTTTAGTTTGCTAGAGACTATACTAAAGTGGAATTGTTTGTTATATCTGTATGGTTTCAATGCATCTCACAGACTCTTTACAAACTCTTGAAAAGGGTTTCTCTAATGAACCAAAATCAAACACTATCTTTTATATTGAGTTAATGTATTGCAACAATTTGAGAGATGTTGAATTCCCTAAATATTACTTAATTTATTGAGCACAACACACACACTAGTGGGGTATTGTGCACTATTTATCCAATCCTCAAGGTTTCTAATGTTGTTGAATTATTTCAAAATTATTAATTCTAATCACTATAAGACTAAATATTGTGAAATGCAAATATTATGATTAGCTTATCCTAGTAAGATTCATGTATTCTACTACATGAGTTGTCCTAGGCATTAAATTCCCTTTTGGATATTTATTTGACTTAATAATGTAAAAAATAAACTCATAATGAATGCTTATTAGGGCCTTAAAATAGGAGCCAAGGGCTTTAACATAGCCCCCCTCTTTAAAACAAATTTTCCCTCAAATCTTTTAATTGAGGGTGTTTCTTCATGAAATGCTCATTTTCCCATGTAGCTTCTTGTACAAGCATATCATTCCACTTGATTAGGTACTACATAACAATTCTATTATGAAGAGATAAAGAACACTGATTTATAACTTTTTTTGGTTCAAAAATCAACTTCACTTCTTCATCTAATTCTAGAAGTTCTATTTTCACTAGCATAGTTTGTCCCAAAAAAGTTTTTAGGAAAGATACATGAAAGATATTATGAATGTGTGAAGAAGGAAAATCTAACTCATACACCACTGGTCCAATCCTGTGAATAATCTTGTATTGTCCATAAAATTTTGGAGTTAATTTATGATTCTTCTTTTGTTAAAGTGTGGATTGTAGTCTCAAAATACCTAGTCACCGTCCTCAAATTGTCTTTCACTTCGGTGTTGATATGCTTATTGTTTCATCCTGTTTTGTGCCATTTGAAGGTTTTCCTTAAGAATTTTCAAAGTTTATTTAGTATTCTCCATATGTGACTCTATTTTCTATATTTTGGACTTATCTTGCAAAACGTATGAGAGACTAGGAGCTGAATATCCATAAAGGGACTCAAATAGGAACATTTTAATATGTGTGATAGGTAGTATTATAACACCATTATTTGAGAGGAGGCCACTTCATCCATTGAGATTTATTGTATGACGAACAACATCGTATATAACCCCCTAATTTGTTTTTAATTATTTCTATTTGACCATTTGTTTGTGGATGATATGTTGAAATCATAACTACTTTTGTTCCAGTCATTAATAATTGATCCGAATTGGATCGTTATACTATTTTTCATCTATCACACTACGTTTTGGGTGGAAAAATTGGAGGAATCATCTTAGAAGACCATTTCGACAGCTGGTCCAAATTTGGAAATTTGGGTTCAAAAAATAGAAATATTCCAAGGCCATTTTGAGGAATCAATCGCCCTGTTTTTGGTCCAAAACTTAATGTATAGGAGGATTCTAAATTCTGCACGTCGATACCTTTCCAACAACGCAAACTGTTCATCAATCAGAGTTTGTATGGGAAAGTTATGCCTCCCGCAAGTTGACCTACCATATTGATCACCATGGTGTGAGTGGATGCCATGTCAACCTCCATTACTTAGACATGTGGAGATAGTCATGTAGTGGATTTTTTAATAAAATTATAGAAGGTCCAAAACCTGATCACAATTGAAGGTTGAGGAAGTAAAAAACCTATCCCTAAATGATTGTCTGGCTATGTTAAAAACCGAGCCACTAGGAGGAGAATGGGTTCCATTCGTTTGCATTGTACCTTGTTCCATAGTTGAGCAAAACATATGAGGGTGGTATTCTTTGAGCATAGAAGAGGAGGAGATATTCTGTAGCAGCCATACATTGCACAGGTCAAAGGAAACTCCATAGAGAGTGTCTCTTTCTTTATACTTGCATAATTTATTTAACATAGAAAAGAGAGCAAAGTAGCCTCTCCTTCTAGTTGGGTTTTCTCCTGTCTTGGGTTTCCCAGTTCATATCTTGTGTTTGTTTGTGGATGGTGTGAATGTATTTTAATTTTCTCTATTTTTATGCATTTTATCTATTTTATCAATAATTAAATATTCCAGAGATCTAAAGGAAATTAACTTTAATAGTAAATATTTTAGTATTTTATTAGATATGTTGTGACAAATTGTTCTAGTGGAATATCCACAATAGTTTATAGATGAATAATTATTTCCAAAATTTTCTTGTGAATTTTGGATTTTTGTCACTTAATATTACTTTAGGAAGAACATGAACTCTATGAATTTCCTTCATGAAAAATTCTACCACTTAGCTTTCTGTATATGTACTTTGAATTCTACAAAAAATATGTATATTTTGTGCATCTATAAACAACCAAAAAATGGCATCCTTACCTTTAGATTTTGGTTACCATGTAACGAATTCCATTGATATATATTCCCATATTTGACTAGGTATGTGTAATGGATAATTTAAGTATGGATAGTTTACTATCCATCCTTTATTTCTTTGGCAAACATGACATTCTCTTACAAATTTTTGAAAAACATTCTTCATTTTGTCCCAAAATAAATCTTTTTTTATCCTTTGATATGTCTTAAGGAACCCTACATGTCTTTCCATCAATTATTCATGGGAATGCTTTGATATCTGTTTCTTCAACTTTGATTGAGGGAATAAAAATATTCTATCCTTGTAACAAAGCATCTCCCTTCCACTCCAAATGTTCCATAAAGCTCGTCCCTTCCTTTATACATTGTATTTTTTGTTTAGTACTATTGTCATTTTCCATTCACGATGAGATTCTTCCAACCACACATGAATATAGGATGCAATATAATAGAATATTGAGGCTTCTTCTATTCTATAAAGAGAATTTTCATATTACATTGTCCTTCCCATTTTTTTAGATTATTTCAAAATCAAACCCTTGCATTTTTTCCACCCATTTTTGTTGCTCTTTTGATGAAAATATTTTCTCCAGAAAGTACTTTAGGATATCATGGTATGCCTCAACTTTAAAGTGACTCTTGATGAGTTACTATCACCATTTTTTTATTGCATGTAAAATTTATTCCATTTATTTTTCATATTTAAATTTCACTAGATATGTTCCCTTGAATTGTTTGATTTCAAAAGCCAATGGTCTCCCTTCTTGTGTTAATACCTCTCCCATTCTTAGTCTCGATGCTTCACATTATACTATGAACGTTTTGCCAAAATTAGGTGTTTCCAATAACGATGTAGAAGAAATGTCATCCTGTAAGAGAATCCAAAGTATCCTTATCATTCCATACCAATGCATTCTTCTTCAAGAGAGATGTGAGTGGGCCTACAATGCATGCATAATTCTTAACTTGTTAATATCCTGTAAGACCCAAAAATCCTCTAAGACCCTTGATGTTATTCGGAGTATGCCAATTTGTAATAGCTTGGATCTTTTAAGGGTCCACCTTAATCCATTCCCTTGAAACAATATGACCTAAATACTCTACTTCTTATCTCCCAAAAGAGCATTTGGATATTTTTACATACAACTTATTGTTCTCAAGAATTTGTAGGAATTGATCCACATGTTTAATCTAGTGTTCTCATGAATCTCTATAGATAAGTATATCATCAAAGAAAACCAACGCAAACTTTCTAATATGGGGTTGAAATTTTTTATTCATAAGGCTTTGAAAGTCAATGATCATTAGTCAACCCAAAATGCATGACCAAGAACTCATATTGCTAATCATGAGTTATAGAATTTGTTTTGCAAATGCCATATTTTCTTAATCTGATATGATGGTATCCTGATTTAAGATATATCTTTGTAAAATAAGCCACTCCATGAATCTCATCTAATAGGCCATCAATATTTGGAATAAGGAATTTATCAATTATAGTGATTTTTTTTAGATCTTTATAATCATGAAACATCCTCCAAGAATTATCTTTTCTTCTTACCATCACTACTGGAGCTGAAAATGAACTTCTGCTTGGTTGAATAATACCCAAATCCATCATTTCTTGTATTATTTTCTCAATCTCCCATTTTTGCTGATGAGGATATCTATAAGTCCTTTTATTAGGTGGAGTAATTCCCGATATTAGTTTTATTTGATGTTCATTATATCTATATGGAGGTGGAACTTTATGAATTTCTTGGAATGCCATATAATATTTTTCCAACGTGCACCTTAATTCCTATGGAATATTTTCATCTTCCTGCTTAACTTCCATAGAATAAAGTTTAACCACAACTCCCCTTCTACCCTTTTTTAGGAGTTTATCTATTCTATGAGAGTTGATGACTTAAGAAGGTCCATATTTTAACCCTTTGAGTTCATATTGAATACCTTCTGATTCAAATCTCATGAATAACTTGTTATAGTTTGTAGAAATTATACCTAATGTTCTCAACCATTGAATCCCTAGAAAAACATCTACACCTCCAATGGGAATGACATACATTTGGATTTGCAAATTATATTCTCCCATACTTAAATTATTGTTGCAGAATTTTCCTACACAATCAATATTCCCTCCATTAGTAACGAAAACTTGAAAGTTTTTCACTGGATACACAAAATAATTAAGGTGCTTTGATAATATTTTATCAATGAAGTTATGGGTACTAATCGAGTCAATGAGAACTATAGTTTATTGCTTCTTAATGTAACTTACAACATTCAGGGTTTGAGATGTTGACAACCGTACCAATGGATGAACAGATGTTGACTTCAGTGACTAGGAACAACAATTACAATTCAAAACATCAAGCTAAGAGTGGTGAAGGAAAAGAGGAAGGTAATTTTATATGTTTCAATCAATGCTCTTCAAATATTAAAGATTATAAATTTTTCCAAAGATAATTTTTTTTTTTCTAGAGAAAAAAGTCCTTATATATATGATATTGAAGAGAAAGAAATGGAAATATACATTGTTCTATCCTATGTGGATTCATGGACTATTTCTATATGAATCCTGTGCAATTTTTTCTTTAAAAAAAACTAGGTCTATTTTTTTTCCAGGTAACAAAGCCCGAGGAAAACCGATGAGTAATTCCCCTCATTTTGAGGATGGTACTGGAGGTAAACCCTAAAATATTCAAGGAACAAGGATGGTCAACAATAAGGATTGAAATCATTACAAAAATATACTCATTATGATCTCAACATGTCACTTGTGGGAATTGAACCCGGGTGTGCATGATGACAACTATTTTCCCAACAATCTAAGTTAAACCCAATTGACGAAGTCTAGTTATTACTATCATCTCAAGATTATTTCAGTCCTTTAGAATAAAAAACCATAAAAATCTTACCCTGAAGGAACTAAATAACCTCGAAAATATTTTTACAACATCTCTTTAAATATCTACTTTGTTAAAGAACCAATTTTGAATAAAACATTAATACAAATATTTCTCAAACATTAAAAATACAATTCCTCCTCTAAATTCAAGTTTAGTTAAACTACCCTTTAGCAAGAAAAAAGATTCCCTAGACATGAAATCTGCTTGTGTTGTATTCTCAATAATTATGAGAAAAAGTAATGAATTGAAAAATGTATTTTACCTTATTTACTTGGTTCATAATAGGATAGGCCCAAACTTCCAATATTGCACTATTGGTTAGACTAACCTATCAAGATTTTGGTTCTCCAAAATTTTGGAGTTACCTAAATTCTTGTGCCTAGACAACTTTAAACAAAAACCAAAGGAAACATAATTCAACCAAGTTGTTTAGAGCCTTGACTAAGAATATACTTCAAATAAAAATAATGATTTGGAGCAATGTAGAGTAGCCCATGCTCCACAAATACCTCAGTCTCTTTGAATGGAATCATAAAAGAAAACCTAACGCTTCTCATGGTAAATACTTAGCTTTAATAAACATCTATCTTTTATGAACATCTATCTTTTATGTTGATTTTGAAAACGTTTTTATTTATTACATTTTGATTTTTTTTCCTTATAAATTTTTAAGGATATCTTTTCATTAGAGTTATATGTGAGATGTTATACTTAGCTTTACTAAACATCTATCTTTTATGAACATCTATCTTTTATGTTGATTTTGAAAACGTTTTTATTTATTACATTTTGATTTTTTTTCCTTATAATTGTTTAAGGATATCTTTTCATTAGAGTTATATGTGAGATGTTAGGTTTTTCTTGAAAATGATTTTATATCAATTTTTTTTTTCTTTCTTACATTGATGTTTTTATAGCACTTCTCCATATAAGAAAAAAATGGCTTGATAATGCTATTATATATAAAATTTCTCTTTGCCATCTACTCTCTCAAGGAGATAAGTGATTTCTAATCACACGAATATAAATTGTATTTATGGAGGATATTCCATTCTTTTGTTCAAGTAATAGTGGACCACAAGATTGGAAAATATTTAAAAGTTCAAGATGACAATTTTTATATAAAATTTATGATTTGGAGGAGAATTGCATGTAATAACTAGACCTTTTGGGGAATATTTAAGAGTTTATTATAGTTTAGTAGAGGATTTCATGGTTAGTTGGAAGGTTGTTTAGGTGGAGGGTGGCAGGGTCATTTTGAGTTTATATAAAATTTATCACACTCATCCATTCTCTAGTAGAACATGATCCAATCCCAACTTAACCTGTAGAAAATTTAGCATTGGAACCTATTGATTTCATCAAATCAACTACTTGTTATTAATATAGAACTAGATAATATCAAACAAACTTTGAGCCCCTAGTTATGAGGTCTGAATATGAAATGGATCTGCTATAGCTACTTGAGCTCAATATGATGGGGAACCTACCCCTTATGGACTTGGAACCATGTCGGATGAATATAGAATGAGTTCTAGATCAAATCACATTAGAATGACTCTTACTTATCAACCATACACCAAACTTTCCTTGAGCAAGCTACATCCTTGTATAATACTATTTAAGAAATATGTACAATAAGAGTACTAAAAGAGGTATCCATATTGCTAGGATAAAGAAGCAAGTAGGATTCATTCACATGTAAAAGTTAGTGTTACACATTTGGCTACTGTTGTAACATAGTTACTAATTTAACAAGAAATGTGACCTCTAAACAGGAACTCTAACCCAAAAAACCTATATTTTGAGTAAAAAATATGAAAATCTATACCCAATTCAAAAAGTGGCACTAACAATAACACATTTTTTTTTTCTCGAAGAAAACTTATTTGAAATCACAATCTTAACAATTAATACCATTGCAAACAAGACCTTAAAATTATCTCTTGAATTGAAAAGTGATATTACTTAAAACATCAATTTTATTTGTGGAGTTATAATTGTGACTTAATTAAAATTGTGACCTTGAAAATTAGTACCATCACAAATGAAAAGGTTAAAATCATCTATTGAATGGCAAAATTGAAAAATTATTTATTAATTCATTTTATTTTTTAAATTTACATTAAAAATGAAAACAAATCCATAAATAAAAAATAAAAAATAACCATTTTAAAAGAAAAATTGCATCACGTAATTTTTTTACAGGTAAAAAATAAAATTTTAAAACCACATAAAACTTAAAAAAATGAAATTAAAAAAAAAATTCTTAGAAAAATACACCTAAAAAGAAAATTAGGAAAAAAAACTTATACTAATGATACTACTATTACTAATAAACTAAAAATTTAAAATAGAAAATTAAGAAAAATAATAAACTAAAAATTTAAAATATAAAATTAAGAAAAATAATAAACTAAAAATTTAAAATATAAAATTAAGAAAAATAATTAAAAAAAAAACCAAAAAATTAAACAAAGTGGCCGGGTTTGTTCCTAAAATTTCTCCTCCCCTTAACCATTTAAAGAATATTTAGAAGTTCAATATGGTCAATTTTATATAAAATTTATCATTTGGTGGGGGTTGTAATCAGTAGTAGACTTTATTTGTTTCTCTAATCATACCTCTTCATTCTGGAACACACTAATTAAGATGAAACAATGGTTTGTTAAAGTGTTTATATATAAAATTTATTTCACATATACAAAATGGTGTTTTTTAGATAATTTTTTTTTCTTTCGCAGAGGGTTGTGGGAAATAGTGGACCATTTGGAAAATATATAAAATTTTGAGATGGTGACTTTTATATAAAAATTTTGTTTTAGAGGAGAATCCTCAAGTACTAGTGGACCATTTGGAGAAACATATATTACGTGAAAATAAATTAGTGTTATAATGGAAACTGATAAAAAAAAATGTTTCACATTATTTATAATTATACCTCTTTAGTATGGAACAGACCATCAACATTATCCATCTTCAACCTTTCTTTTGTGATATTTTTATTATTGATACGACTAACTATGTTCCTAAGTATATGGACACCGATGTCCTTGGATTACTATTTTTTCTTGATTCAGATGTCGAAATTTGCACTGCATTTTTTTAATTGATATTTGTATAAAATATATGGTTAAGAAATCATTTTCTTAATAGTACAATAGCACTAAGAGAAATGTAGTAGGGTAACGGTCCATTGACAATTAGTACATTTTACAATTATTTTCTACGTGTAATAATGTTTTGTATGGTTAGTAATATATGTTTTTTATATTTAGTTGTGTTTGATAAATTCAATGGTATTTTCAATTTGTTTTTGGTTTTTCATAGAAATAAAAATTAAATCATGAAAAAATTTCAAAGACTAATTCATAGATCTTATTATAGAAATCCAAGACACACAAACATATATGGTACAATATTTGTTAGTTTTCATTATGTTAAAATAGTTTTGTTTCATAATTTGAATGATATTTATGAAAACAATTATAATAAGAATTTTAATTATAACATAATTGCCAACGTAACAAGAATTATGACCTAAAAACAAGAACTTTGGCTCATAAAACCAATATTTTTGGTGAAAAACATCAAAATTAATTCCTATTTCAAAACGTGGTACTACCGGTAGCAACTTTTTCCTGTGAGGTGGTTAAAAATGTGACTTGATTGAAATGGTAGCCATGAAAACTGATATCATTGTGGAAAAATTGACTTAATTAAAACCATGTTGTTAATTGATACTATGTCAAATAAAAATGTTAGAATTCCCCAATCCGAAAATAAAAAAATTGTTTATTAATTAATTATTTTTTTGGATTTACGTTAAAAAAAAATAAAAACTTCATAATCAACTTAAAAATAAAATAAAAAATAAACACCATTTAAAAAAAAATACATAACAAAATTTAAAAAGAAACAAAAATATTAAAAAAGAAAATAACACTAAAAGAAAATTAAAAACAAACCCTTAAAATCTAAATTTTTTAGTTTTTTTAAACACCTAAAGATGAATTAAAAAAAAAAAGTGAAAAAACAAAAATTGAAAAATAAATTAGAAAAAACAATTTTTTTATTAAAAACAATAAACTGAAATTAAAACCAAGGAAAAATTAAAATAAGAACTATAAAAAAATTATTAAAAAAAATACAAATTAAGTAAAAAAAACAAACAAAATCTTTTGATCATAGAGTAAGATCTAAAACTACTTTTAATTAGCTGAGAGCTCGTCTTCCTTGGACATAAGGAAATGAGTTAATGGTTTGAGACCCAATGACATATAGTGGGAGTAAAAGTTTGCTCCATTATGGACTACAAGTAGGTTATTTCATGTGTCATGGTTTTCTGTGAATAATGGTGATGAGTCAACCTGTATTCATGGACAATTGACAGAGACAACTGTCCTCACTATTGGTTGGCAATTGAGTTATGATAGGTTCCACTAACTTTGGAATAGAAAAGTAAAGTAATATGGACAATTAGAATGTTTATATAGTTACAAAAACATATAATTATGAAGACATGGATGATGAGTATATGGAGGTGATGCGTAACCCATTTTTAAAAATTTGAATGATACATCTTAAATGCGATTAATAATTAAGTGTAAAGTTGGGGTTTGCAAAGTGAAAAAAAAATTAATTATGGAAATGTCAATATCATATTCAAAAATTACAAAATCATTATATATTAATATCAATTTTTAAAAGTGAAACGTAATATTTTGAAAGTGCCAATATTGATTATCAAAGGGGAGG
>JZKD02S1990711.1:9788-32886 GCA_000966675.3 Picea glauca
GCGGCGTAGTGGTAAGGTCGGTCATGTAACGACGGTCAGGTCTCGGGCTCGAACCCAAACATGGTCACTGCTCGCTGCCTGATTAACCATTCCGAGCCAAGCTCACCACCTTTAACTTAAGAATGAAGAACAATACGAAAATCACGACCTAACACGCAGGGGCGTGAGGACGTGACCCATCTCGGGTTCTTTGCAACGCTCAGGGCCTCCCCAGCCATGGACGCTGGTGGGGGCACCATCCCTACCCCTCCCCCATTGCCAGAACTGGAAGCATTCAGGAAGTTGGTCGCTGCAACCTCCAAGAGACCGCCGTCAGCAGCGCAGTAGAAATTTGTGAAGAAATCGGACTACATCCCCAGCGTTGAATTGCCATTGGAAGAAACTTGCAGAATGACAGTCAACTTAGCAGACAGAGGACTCATCGGGCAATTCACCGGTCTCTGGCGCTCTCCCAAATCCGTAGATGCCTGGGTGCAGAGGAACTGGAATCTGCTCATATCAGAAGGAATAAAGAGCCACTTCGTAGGGAAAGGATACTTTGTATTCGTCTTTGACAACCCTGAAGATAAATACCTTATCTTCAGAAACGGGCCGTACTTCATGGGGCCACATGGGTTATACCTGAACAAATGGACCACGAACTTCGACCCAGCTCAGGATGTGCCCTCGACCGTCCCAGTGTGGGTTCATCTACCTCATCTCCCCTTACATTGCTGGAACCAAAAATCTTTGCATGCAATCGGAAACACGCTTGGAAGGTATATAGATCAAGCAGTGAGAAAAGATTAGTACTCATGTGCACGGATCTGCGTGGAGGTTGATCTGGAAGTGGGATTACTGGAGGCAATTAAACTCACGGCAGCAGACTGGACGCACATTTAGGAGCTAGACTATGAGCATCTACCTTTCAAATGCCGGCACTGCCATGGCTACGGCCATTTCGCAAGACACTGCAAAAAAAAGAATGCAGAAGAAAGTGAAAACGCGAAAGCAAATCAGTGGACCGCAGTACAGAAAACAGGGACAGCAAAATCCAGAACCAAAGGAGCAACCAAGAACGACAACTCTGGGAAAATAGAGCAAGAGAAAATTGACGGGAGCTCCAACCCCCCGCTGCATGCAGAACCTCAAACAGAAAAGGTCATCAATGACACAGAAGAACCAGAAATTATGGACAACAGGATACAATCAAATCCCCCTCCAAATGGGAAAGATACAGGGGCACCTGGGCAAGCGGAAGGAACCCTAGAAGTAGCCCCCTCTCCATCATATGCTGACATAGCCAGAAAGAAAGCAATAGATCCATCAAGCTCCTCGGAGGATGAGATCCTAGAAAGGCCAGCCAAAAGAGAAGGAAGGAAATCTCGTAAAGAAGCAAGGGAGGAAGAGGTAGAAAGACAAAAGACCCAAGGAAGCCAGCCCACCATAGAAATGTCAATCGGCAGAAACACAAGAATAAGGTCTCTAAAAGGAGGAGGCCCAATCACCCCTAACAGCAAGTAATGAAAATCATCTCTTGGAATTGTAGAGGACTGGGGAATCCGACAAAAATTGAAGCGGTCAAGGATCTGATGAAAGTGGAACCAACAGATATCCTCATGCTCCAAGAGACAAAAATCGAAGGGGAAGCCCTTCTAGAGATCAACAAACACAAATGGCAGAAAAACACAGGGAAGGCAATCAGCACAAGGGGAACTTCCGGAGGCATAGCAACATTGTGGAAGGCAGAGCAGTTCAGCCTTGTCAACTCCTATAACACGCAACACTGGAGCTTTACAGATCTTAAGCACATAGAAAGTAAGTTAACTATCGCACTATTCAATTTATATGTTCCGACTTTGCACACTGAAAAGAAAGAATGTTGGAAAACTATAAACAAATTTCTAGAGCAAAACTCCCCAAACAATATAATCATAGCCGGAGATCTTAACCTAGTCATGAATGGAAAAGAAAAAAAGGGAGGAAGGCCCAGCAAGGACCAAATGATTTTTGTAGTAGAAGACATCATACAACAGTGGGACCTAATGGATTTTAAACCAAGCAAAGGGTTGTACACTTGGACCAATAACAGGATAGGGGAGGAACACATTTCTGCCAGATTGGATAGGTTTCTGGTCCAAGGCACTTTGTTGTTGGAAAGGAAGTTTATTTCCACTGCCATCCTCCCCAAGCTCACCTCGGACCACAAACCCATCTTGCTTCAGCTAGAGGAAGAAGAAAATTTAGGCCCAATCCCTTTCATATTCAGCCCATTATGGAAAACAAAGTGTGCGTTCGTAGAGGCGATCCAATGGGCATGGTCTACCCCAGTTAATGGCTCCCCCAATTTTGTCTGGGAACAAAAACTAAAAATAACAAAAAAATCCCTCAAGGATTGGAGCAAACTCCCAGAAAGCAACCCCAATACCCAAAGAAAGGAGACAGTGCAGCAGCTGGGACAGCTACAGATTGAAATGGAAACAATAGACATTGCTAGAACAGAATTGGAAAAGGAGCAAGCAACCCAATGCAGAACTTACCGCTCCTTCAGAAAGGAAGAAGAGTACTGGAGACTAAAATCCCGTAGCCTTTGGCTGGAAGCTGGCGACATAAATACATCCTNTAAAGGTTGTTGTTGCCTCACACTTCCATCAACTTTCCAGCAAAGAGAACCATGACAATGAAGAAGGCTATAACGAATTCCTCATGAACATCCCGGCATTGGTCACAAAAGAGAATAATACAACATTATTGAGCCCAATCAGTGAAGAAGAACTCAGCAAAATCATTTGGTCCATGGATCCGGACAAAGCCCCAGGTCCAGATGGGTTCACTATCCATTTTTACAGGATCTGCTGGAATATAATCAAATCTGATCTCATAAGAATGATAAAAGGAGTCCTTCAAAAAGCAAAAATAGGAGGCAGCACTAATTCTACTTTCCTAGTGCTAATTCTGAAAGAAACAAACACCGCCTCCTTTGAAAGATTCAAGCCAATCTCCTTATGTAATGCCTCCTATAAGATTATTGCAAAACTCCTTGCAAATAGAATAAAACCTTTGTTGGGCAAGCTTATCTTAGAATCGCAAGGAGGATTTGTCAAAGGGAGACATATCTTGGATAATGTAATCCAAGTCCAGGAAGCTATGCACTCTAGCAACCTCAGAAAAGAGAAAGGCATGTTGATCAAGCTAGACATGGAAAATGCCTTCGACAGAGTAAAGTTGTCCTTCCTATATCAAGTGCTTCTTTCTTTCGGATTTGATCCTGAGTTTGTAAAACTGATAAAAGCCTGTACTCACAGCCCTTGGATTTCCCCATTGATAAATGGGAGACCAAAAAAAATTTTCAAAGCTAAGAGGGGGCTGAGGCAAGGATGCCCCCTCTCTCCATTTTTGTACATATTAATGGCGGATACCCTCAGCAGGAAGTTGGAACAGGAAATGATAACAGGGGTAGCCCCAGGCTTGAGAATAATGAAGAATCTGAAGCCCATAAACCATGCTCTGTTCGCGGATGACTCTCTTTTGCTAGGAGGAGCCTCAAACAGAGTAGCCACTGCATTCAATGGCAGTCTCCAAGCGTATTGCAAGGTGTCCGGAGCTCTAATAAGAGAAAGAAAAAGTGTTGTTTACAGTTGGAATGTTGCAGATCATGAAACTCAGAAGATAGCAAGCACCTTGGGGTTCAAAGGACACTCCAAATGGGAAAATATACAGTATCTTGGGTTGCCTCTAACATTGGGTGTAAACAGAGTCAGCATGTGGGAAGGAGTCTTAGCAAAAATCAAAAGAAAAATCGAAGCCTGGGGAGGATACTGGCTCACTCATGGAGGCAAATTAATCTTGATGAAAGCAGTTATCTCCTCATTGCCGATATATCAAGCGTCCTATCTCTTAGCGCCCAATTCGATAGCAGGGCAGATCAACAAACTCTTCAGAGATTTTCTATGGCATGGTGGGAAAGGGAATCAAAGAAAATTTCATTTAGTCAATTGGGAGATAGCCAAGTGGCCTTTGAGAGAAGGTGGATTGCAGATTCGTGACCTAGCTCTTGCAAACATAGCTCTGGGCTGCAAAATCTTGTGGAAGATGCATAGCGACCCCTCTCATCCTGTCAGCAAAACTTTAAAACACAGATACATCCCAAATGCCAAAATTGGAAATCTCCAAAATGCAGTGAGCAGGAAGACCATGATTTTATGGCAGTTGTGCATCAAAGGGGTGCGATTTTTCAATCAACACTTGTACCACATCCTTGGCAATGGAAAACGTACCAAACTCTGGACTGATAGGATAATGGGGAACCCGCCCATTGCATCAATCGCAGGCTGAGGGAAATTCACAATTTTCTTGAGAGCAGAGGTATCCAGATAATTTTTGACATATCAAAGTGGGATGAAGACGGATCCTGGACAAAGTGGCAATTCGGCAATGTCCCAGATCACCTCCTTCAGCAACTTGAGATGCTCAAAGCAGAGCTTCGAGAGGAAGCTCCTGTGCATATGACAGAAAAAGACACCTAGGGCTGGGGATCCACGGGAACTTATACAACAGCTAGAGGCTATGCTCTGCTCCAGCAATAGAAAAATAGTCCACTCCCGGCAAGGTTCTGGTTGGAGGTATGGGACTCAACGGCGATCTCGAAGGTAAATTTCTTCTTCTGGACACTAATGCACAGAAATATTTTGACGGGAGAAAATTTATTGAAAAGAAATATTGCCGGACCACACAGATGTTCTCTCTGCAGAGAAGCCATGGAAACTTCGGACCACTTATTTGTAGGCTGCCATTTCGCAAACAAAGTCTGGCATCTTACCCTCCAAGGCCTCAAGGTCGTTGTTCCCACTAACACCTCAGTAGTGGAACTATTTACTGGCTGGAAAGATAGTTTCCCTTCTCTCTCCTTGAAAACATTATGGGCCAAAATATGGATCTCTATCCCCAAGTACGTGTGCTGGAAGCTATGGCTAGCAAGAAATGCGCAAATTTTCAACAACACAGAATGGACCCCCAACATGGTAGCAGCGAAAGCAAAAGGTCTCCTTCTAGAAACTTTGAGCTCCCAAAATCACAAAATCGATACCTCGCTACAGCAGGAAGAAAAGGAGTGGCTCGGCTCCTCCATGTTGAACCTTCGAACCCATAGCGCAGAAAAACCCCATCTTGAAACAGAATGGAGGTTAAGAGACAATTATGACATATTCCAGAGTTGGTGGCAAAAACAAGGCATAACTTCAGTCTTCTTCGATGGCGCCTCCAAAGAAAACCCTGGGACAACGGGAGCCGGAGGAATCATTTATTCCAGCGAAGGGAAAATACTAGAAACCTTTTGTTGGGGTCTTGGACAGCGAACCAACAATCAAGCAGAAATCCTGAGTTTGATCAAAGTTTGTCAGATAGCCAGGGAAAGAGGACATCGGGAGCTACAAGCATTTGGAGATTCTGAGATCTTGATCAAAATGATTCATTCAAGAGGACAGTTTAAAGAAGCTGGCCTAAACAAGAATCTGCAAAGGTTAAGACACATTCTAAAAGACTTTACCTCCTTCAAGTGCTACCATATTCTCAGAGATTCAAACAAAGAAGAAGACAAACTAGCCAACGAAGGTTGCCTCTTGGCCCAAGGAGAACTCAGTGTAAATGGTGGGGATCCAATTAAAAAATGTATTCCATGAAAAGGACAACAACTTGTAAAAGAATGCAGAAGGCAGGAGACTCCTGAGAAAGGTATGATGAAACACAGTGCTGGAACAGATGCTGAAACACAGTGCTAGAACATATGCTGAAACAGTGCTGGAACAGATGCTGAAACACAGTGCTGGAACAGATGCTGAAACACAGGACTGGAACAGATGCTGAAACACAGTGCTGGAACAGATGCTGAAACACAGTGCTGGAACAGATGCTGAAACATAGCGCTGGAACATATGCTGAAACAGTGTTGTAATGTTGAAACACAGTGCTGGAACATATGCTGAAACACCGTTGTAACAAATGTTGAAATAGTGCTGAGACATATGCTGAAATAGTGCTGAGCTATAGAAGTAGAATGGTTCAGGAAGACAGACCTGAAGAAATTCGAGGCCATTTTGTAATCGGACCTGTGGTTAGTCCACCCCATTAATATAATCTATAACCGTTTCTGTTAAAAAAAAAAATTTATTATAATTCCCATAGAACTAAAACACAGTCATCCTATTTTAAAGGGAAATTAATTAAATTTCAAAAAATAAAAGTTTAATTATAACCTTTATTAAAAAAGGAGAGGGACCCACTTTAAATATACTTCTATTAATGATGTGAATTAATTAATGAGGAATTAATTAAAGGAAATGTTTCAAGAAGAAACTTGTACACGAATTTCTAGAAGGGCAAGAAACAGTTGAGACAGTTCATGTAACCGTCAATGAAAACAATAAAAGAACAACAACAAGCAAGTGACGATAGGAGAGACCATCATAGTAAGTTTATGTTGATCACATATTTCTTTCTTTATCAGTTCGTTCATTCAGTTACTCTGCTTCTTTGACTATAAATGTTTAACCAAAGTCTGATAACTTTTATTTTTCTTCTTTCCATGTCTTGTTGTTCTTTTAATGTCCACCATCCTCCTTCTACAGGATTAATTATTTTTTATATTTTCTTTATGGTCTATGGGAGTCCCAATCCCAGTCCTAAGGACAAACGCATTTTAAATTTCAAAGAATATGTAACATATTATTTATTTTTTAGAAATTTCAAGAGAGATATTTCGGGATCAGTTCTGATTGTGCTTTGTAACTTTAAGTTTTGAGTATAAAGTATTTGAGATTGATTTATCATTATATTTATTGAGTTGTCGATGTGTCTACTCTGTTAAAGTTCTCTTATGCATGCAGACCATCTTTTTTTTATTTTATGTGATCATAAATATTTAGTTTAACTATGATGGATGTGAGGAAATTTTGTTTATCATCTTTAAATGTATGAAGTGTGTGATTCCTGGTCATTTCTCAGGAACTTTCTTTAAAAAGAAAAGAAAACATTTTTCTTTCTTGTTATTTTTCTTGCAATCTTTATATTTCTTTGATTACCACGATGGACTTCTGCAAAGTCCGATATTCTAAAGATCTAGAATCCCAAAAAAATCTTAAAGTAAAGAGGAGTAACACCTCTATAAAAGTGCAGGGGGATTTACATCCTCGTGCGGTTTCTATTTTGGCCCTAACAGATTCAAGCGTCAATATTTTTGGCAACCATACTGGGGAGGATTTATTTTCAAAATATTTGAGGAACCCAAAATCTCCATGGCTTAAAGTTTCGAGAAGAAGATTCAAGAAAATTGTTGCTTATTTTAAGCATGGATCACATTTTTTGTAATTTCAAAAAGAAACGAGAAGCACCAAAAGATTTGGGAGAATGAACTCCCTGGCAACTCCATTGAAAAAATTCAAAATGAAGGGTTTCATTCATATCATAATGCTTATTTATATTCTTCATCAGGCCCATCAATGGCTTTGCAAGATTCGAAAAAAAGGAGAAATACTCAAAGAATGAGGTGATTTCATAATACCCCTTTAAATCCACCAGAAATAGACTTTCAAATGCCCAATATTCCTATTGAATTTTTTTCTACATTCTTTGGGGATGTTTCAGAAGATGCAGAGAAACACTTGATTAATTTTAAAGGTACATGTTATGATTTCAACCTCACTGGAGACAATGTTACATCTAGATTATTCCTACAAACTCTATGAGAGGATGCTCTTGAATGGTATAGTTCATTAATGCCTAACTCCATTACTAGTTGGGATGTGTTAGAAGATTAATTTGCAGAAAATTTTATCCCAAAGGTGCATTCATATGTTTTTGCTAATGTTTTAAATGTTGCTTCCCTCCCATATGGACAAAAAAGGATGAAATGAATGATTCATAAGAAGAATATCATGAAACACCCCAAGAATGTTTTGAATCAAATCTTGTTGCTGAGAATGAAGGAAAGAATTCCAAAGACCAAGAAAAGGATATCCGCATCTCATATACTCCATATGAGGAAGAAATTAAAAAGTCTCCATCAGATATGCAAGAAGAATTTAGACAAAATAAAGAAGAATTGGTGGAAGAAAACAATTTTGAGAATAAAGAAGATAGTCATTGCATAGAAGAAGAACATTGCCAAGACATTGCCAATGAAACAATAATCTTGAATGTGGAAAAAGAAGAAAAAATGAATGTTTTCAAGAAAGAAATTTCTCATTTGATTGAATATAGTGTTATCACACAAAGTTTTCAAAGGGTCGCAGGACACCCAAGTCCTTTGTTGCACAGAAATGTCCAAACACAACATTCAAAGAAGTCCATTTTGGGCTTGAAATACAAGCAGCGAGCGCATTTATTTTTCAAATGGTGGAGATCTCAGGAGAAGTTCAGATCAATGGCTCTCGTGCATTTGGAATATCAAAGTTGCACAAGGATTAGTGGCTAGGCAGAATCCCCAGTGTTGCAGATCAAGCACCACGCGTCCTCATCCAGTGGATGGTCATGATTTACTTCAGGAATCTAGGCTTTGGGAGTTTTAGCTTCTCCACTCCCTATTTCATCAGGAGTGTTTTCTCCCAGAGTTAAAAATCAAGTGTCGCATGTTCTTCTCCAGCAGGCAGGCACGATTTACTTCGGAGTTTGGGTTCGAGAGTTTGGGCACTTCTCCTCTCGATTCTCTCCGAATTGCTTTTCCCGAAGTGCACAGATCTCTATCACATGTCCATCTCTAACAGATAGTCATGATTTGATTCACCATTTCGGGTTTTGGGAGTTTTGGCTCCTCTCTTTTTGGTTTCCTCTGGAGCACATTCTTGTGGAGTTAAATATCAAGCGCCATGCGTCCTTCTCCATTGGACGGTCATGATTTACTTAGGGAATCGAGGATTCGGGAGTTTTATCTTCTCCCCTATCGCTTTCATCCAAAGTATTTTCTCCCGAAGTCCATCGATCGTTGTCGTATGTCCTTCCAAATCCATCAATCGTATTTTTCTTTGGCAGTTGCAACTTCCCCACCCCCGTTTTCCTTTGAAGTAGTTTCTCCCGGAGTCCACAGATCCTTGCCACATGTCCTCCTCAGATCAATGGTCATCGTTCACTTTGGAGGTTCAACTCTACATGCAGACCGCCCCCCAGCTCTGAAGTGCCAAAGTACGTGGAAGTCATCAGTTTCGACAAGTGGCGCTCATTTTTTAGAGATACGTGGCATCCATATAGCGCTAACACATGGCACTCATTTAAGGCATTTTTGGTCATGTCTTCAGCCTATTTTCAAGTGACGCGTGTCACCCTCCTTTTTGTGACACATCAACAAAGTGACATCAGATCACCACGTCAACTTCGGGAAGTCATTCTCTGAGAAATATTCTTGTTCAGCATTCAAATCTCTCAAGCATCAAATTTGGCTCCATCTCTAAGCATGTTTTAAATGGATCTTGGAGTTGGCATATGGATAAATTTAGCAAGGGCGCTAAAGTAGCAGAGGTTCCCAGATCGTGGACCGTGACTAGATCAATGGCCATGCTTCATTGCAGGGACGCTACTTGCTCGAGCGTTAAAATCCTTGAGAGGTCCCGCAATCGAAACCCTGGTATAGCAAAAGTGATACGTGGCAGTTGGTGGTGAATTGCGGGCTCAAATGTTGTGTGAATTCAAACCGCCTTTGACGAACCCACAATCACATGCTTATATAACGACAAATCTGAGAGTAGTGCATGGCATCCCCCCAGACATTGAGCCGCATCCCGATCCCGATGAGAGAACAGTTAATAAATGAAGGACTGGGGGTTGAAACCTCGGCGCACTCTATAAATGGGAAACTTAGAAGTTATGGTCGAGGAGACAGAACTGTCAGCTCGAGGTACCCCTATGGACGGTTTTTCCTGCAAGCCCATGTTGATTTGAGCTCGCATCTGACAAAAGGATACACGCACATTTTGACAGAAGGTTGCACAGACGTAAAGCTTTGAATGGGATGGCTAGATCACATCCATGGAAGTGGTGAACTGAGATGATTATAAATAGCTCAGTTCTATATTTTATTATGGTCGTCAACTGGTTTAGAGCTCCCTATTTTGTAATATTTTGATAATAAAGTTGTTATTTGGTTTTGTATGAGACTTGAGACTTTTGCATTAATAGAAGTCAACTTATTTCATCTCTTTTTTTAAATTGTGTTGAAACACTCATGCAAGGAGGATCCAGACGAGGGTTGTGGTTGTAGTGTAATGTAGGTTTGATTACAATGTTGTTGTGACATGTTCCAGTACTTTCCTTTGTTATCTTATTTCCCCTTATGTTGAAATTCTCGTGCATGGAGGATCTATATGAGTTGTTATAGTCGCATGGTAATGGAGGTTTGATTATTATGCTGCTGTGACATATTTCGATGTCTGAAACTTGAGTTCAAGAGTTCTCTTGGGCCTGAGTTTTTCTTCACCAAGTTGCTTGAAGGTCGGATGCTCATGGAATACTTGTCCATCTTTCTCACTAAGTCTTCCTTATGCTCACCCTTAACTTTAAATCACTGACTGAAGTTAATGAGGACCTCATTTCCCTATACATTGCTTGTCTATTTTATGTGTTAAAACATTCTTGTACTGTGTTTTGTCCATTTCACCTCCTTTCATAAACCAACCTCCACAAACATTTTGATGGGTACTGAGCTTATCCTCTCGAAGTCTGAGGGTGACTCTCAATGCTAACATTCATGGCATCATTTCTGAGGATGGAAGTGAAGATATATTCCCTGGGAGAATGACAATGATCAGATATGATCTTTGATGGTGAACACAGACTAGACACATTCAGATTGCATATCATTCACCTGGCAACTCCATGGTTAAAGAATCCAGTGGTGACTCCACAATTTTAAGAAGTCATATTTTTATATGGAAGCCATCTTGGCTCAGAGGTTTGCTCCTTTTGATTTCTCTGTTGTTCCTAGTTTTCCAAATGTTGTTCCTACTACAGATGAGTGGGGTGATTTTTTTCCCATATTTAGAGAACATAGAGATGACAACCCTGTTGAGCATTTGCTTGAGTTTCATGAACTCATGCATCAGTGGGGAATACATCATGAGGATGTATTAATGAATATGTTCATGTACTCATTAGAGGGAGATACTTGTGAGTGGTATCGATCCTTGCCCCCTGCTAGCATCTCCTCCCTGGAAAAGTTTCATGCGGCTTTTAACAAGTATTGTAAGAGGTATTATTCTTCTGACACAATTCTTGAAGAATTTTTTGAAAGGTTCAAGTTTGATATTCAGCAGACAATAGAGTTTTCCTCTTGTAATGAGTTTTGTGAAGATACGATTGAAAGAGAAAGTAAGGATAGAGGTGAGTATTTTGAAAATATGGATGAAAACGTTTCTCTTTCTATTTCCCGAGAATAAGGCCTTCGAGATATGATTGATGATAGTACTGATGATTTCATAGCCATAGATGCATTATATATTTCCCCCGACGCACCTGTTGTGTCATATTTAAAACAAGAAATAATTGTAGAAGAGGATTTTTCTCTATTCCTTCAAAAGGTTTCCCATGATGTATTTTCACCTGTGATTCAAGAGATTTCTCATTTTTCTTTGAAAGGTAAAGGAGTTTTGGGCTCACCTATCTTTGATGAGTATTCAGATGAAGAAGAGAATATTCCTATATCACATTTTTTTTACTTGGGGAGCATCCATCCTATGTATGACGGCTATGAATCAGATTCCGATGTGGATATGAAGAAATTTCAAGACCATACTATAAATCCTTTTCCTTTATACATTAAGGAACAACATTGTGTGTAAATCAGCCATCCTGGGCCCACAAAAGACATTGAGCATCCATCTCTGCAAATCAGCGAACCTGCTTTCACCATGCTTGAACCTAGACCTGCAGACAACATCAAACAACAAGTGAGAAATGATGAAATAAAGGAGGTAATTTCTTACCAGTTGAGCGTGCCTCATTATAAAGTTTATGACCCTGTGGGGTTGTATATGGAGTTGAGTTTTCCAAAATCATTGGAGCCTGCAAAATTACTCATCTTATCGTCATTTAGGGGTATTTTCAGTGATCCAAAACATGTTTCCTTTCTATTGTCATACTTCCCTTACATTTTGTGGATCATTTGCAATGAAGAGAAGAATTATATTACCAAACAGTTTGGGTGGATATGGTGGAAGTTTGATTTCACCTAGCAAATTGCAAAAAGTTAGTTAGTCTAGGATTGTACATAAATAAGCTCCTTCTGGAGAATGCATGTTTGTTTTCTTTTTTGTAAGTAGAGTAGTGTACATGTCAGCCTGTTGCCTTCAAAAAATGTATCTGAGCTCGATTCCACAACCCAACAGCTAAGGCACTGGAAATTCTTTTTCTTGGCAACTCACAGGGAGGATGCCATCCCCTGTGGAGCCAATGTTATCACATAAATCTGTCAAAGGGTTGTAGGACGACCAAGTCCTTTGTTGCACAGAAACGTCCAAATGCAACATTCAAAGAAGTCCATTTCGGGCTTGAAATATAAGCAGAGAGAAGATTTATTTTTCAAATGGCAAAGATCTCAGGAGCAGTTCAAATCAATGGCTCTCGTGCACTCAAAATATCAAATTTGCGCTAGGATTAGTGGCTAGGCAGAAGCCTCGGAGTTTTAGATCAAGCACCATGTGTCCTCATCCAGCGGACTGTCATGATTTACTTCGAGAATATGGGCTTCGAGAGTTTTAGCTTCTCCACTCTCGATTTCATCCAGAGTGTTTTCTCCTGGAATTAAAAATCAAGAGTTGTGTGTCCTTCTCCAGTAGACGGGCACGATTTACTTCAGATTTCAGGTTTCAGGAGTTTGGGTACTTCTCCTCTCGATTTTCTCTGAATTCCTTTTCCTAGAGTGCACAGCTCTGTCGCGTGTCTGTCTCCAACAGACGGTCATGATTTTCTTCGCCATTTCGAGTTTTGGGAGTTTTGGATTCTCTCTTTTATGTTTCCTCCGGAGCACATTCCCGTGGATTTAAAGATCAATCACCATGCATCCTTATCCATTGGACGATCATGATTTACTTCGGGAATCCGATGTTCGATATTTTTAGCTTCTCCCCTCTCGCTTTCATCTAGAGTGTTTTCTCCTGAAGTCCACCGATCATTGTTGCATGTCCTTCCGAATCCATCATTAGTTTTCTTCGGGGTCACTTTGGGAGTTTCAGCTTCCCCATCCCCATTTTCCTTCGAAGTAGTTTCTCCCGGAGTCCACAGATCTCTTTCGCATGTCCTCCTCAGATCGACGGTCGTTGTTCACTTCGAAGCTCCATCTCTACATGAAGACGACCCCCAAGCTCTAAAGTGCCAAAGTACGTGGCAGTCATCAGTTCCGACGCATGGCGATCATCTATTAGAGACACATGGAATCCATCTAGCAATGACACATGGCACTCATTTCATGAATTTTTGGGCATGTCTTCAGCCTATTTTCAAGTGATCTATGTCACCCTCCTTTCCACGACACATCAACAAAGTGACGTCGGTGTTGGACATATTGTCATTGATGTCAACAGTGGATGTGATGATTTGTTGTTATAATGAATTATCATTGTGATTTACCAGAGATGAGATTGTCATTGATGTCAACAATATATCAGTTAGTAGAAGATGTCAAACAGTATGTAGAGATCGAAAGCGTAATCTCAAGAGGAGGAGCGAATAGGAGGAGTGAACAATATGAAGATCAAAGTTCATAAGGGAAAACACAGTACATAAGAAAATGCAGAGATAGGCTAAAGAAATTCATGATTATTGTTGATCACGATAGGATCAACAATATTCCTATGATAAAAGCTCAGGAGGGTCAACAAATGCAGAGATAGGCTGAAGAAATTCATGATTATTGTTGATCATGATAGGATCAACAATGTTCCTATGATAAAAGCTCAGGAGGGTTAGCAAATGCAGAGATCAAAGCTCAGAAGGAAAAGCGTAAGCTCAGGGTGAGAATCCGTAGCAGTCGTCCGATCAAGAAATTGACCGTGTTGATCATATAAATATTACGGACATCGGTCATATGAGTGATCGTGGGATTGAGGACCATTGGAGGATCGTGACCATCGGATCTGCAAGCTAGATCAATGGAAGGGATGAATTGCGGGGAGCGAAAGAAGAATTAAACAACCCGCTAGTTCTAATCCCGCAATTGGTCTAGATCGTTAAATCTCATAGACTCGGATATCAACAATTGTGGTTGATCCAACAAACAATTTGTTTAAGTCAGATTAAATTGTGACCGTTGGATGCGCAATCGCGAGATCAACGGAAGGGATGAATTGCGAAGATCGAAAGGAGAATTAAATATCGTGCTAGTTCCAATCCCACAATTAGTCGGGACCATCCGATCTTATAGCTTCGAAGATCGACGATTGTAGGTTACTCACCAACAGTGCACAACATCCAATTGTGGAGTTTGGGTGACGAGTTAAATCACTCACTAGTTGTGGTTCCGCAATCATTCTTAATCATGGATCTACTTCGAGAATCTTCATAATCGTTGGATCATTCTAAATGGAAGGATAGGATAAGCTATAAAAGATGCATCGCAAAAAGAATGAGTCGTTGATCTAAGATCTTGATCAACAAACAACATTCAGTTCGGGTATAAATATTCAAGGAGGTTACGCTCTGGAAAGTTTGAGATTTGAAATTCCCGAAATGCTAATTTTCATCAGCCGTTGGATCACTCTAAGTGGAAGAAAAGAATAAGCTAGAAGTGTTGCATCACAGAAATATCGAGTCGTTGATCTTAGATCTTGAACAATGAACAACATTCACTTCGGGTATAAAGATGTGAGGATGTTACGCTCCGTAAGTTTGATATTTGAAAGACTCGAAGCTCGGAGAGCTGGAGAGCCGAAAGAAGATCTCGACCATCGGATCATCCGAAGTAGATATCAGTCGTTAGATCGTCCGAATAATATCTCGACCATTGATCCGAGAGGGACATGCATCAGTGGATTTTCAACTCTGGAAGATTGATGTATGGAGGAAAGCGGGGTTTGAGATTTGAAATCTCCGAAGTCCGAAGATCCGAAGGAGATATTGACCATTGATCGAGAAAGGAGAAACGAGACCACATCAGCATGGACATGTGGTAGACCAAGTCAGCGTGGACATTTGGCAGACCACGTCAGCAAGGACACGTGGCAGACCACGTTAGCATGGACATGTGGCAGACTACGTGAGAGGGGACATGTGGCAGACCACATGAGCATGGACATTTGGCAGACCACGTCAGCAAGGACGTGTGGGATATCTACATCAGCAGACCATGTCAGCAAAGACATGTGGCATACCACGTCAACAAGTACACATGGCATAATCATATGATGACATGTGTCAAGAAGAAATTGTCTCATGCCATGTCAACACGTGACATCAATAATTTACATCACTCCGGGAGTTTTACTTTGGGATTTTTACCACCAGCACTTGCCCAAAGTCCCGAAGTGGACACGAGATGCCCGATCTAAAGATCACTTTGGGAGCATTCTCATCTATCAATCTACTACAGTGGAAGGATAGTGTAAGTTGAAATGCCCAAAGTCCTGAAGTCCTGAATGCCGAAGTCCCGAAGTGAACACGAGGTGTCCAATATGAAAGATCACTTCGAGAGCAATCGTGACCATTGATCTACTATAGTGGAAGGATAGTGTAAATAGAATAGACGAAGACCCGAAGTAAAGGGTGGCCATCCATCTCAATTATTGATTAAGTCATGGTGATAGGATTAAGCAATGAAAGGATAGATGTAAGGATCGAATCTGACGATTGATCCATTTCCGTGAAATAAACGTAAACCATCCGATCTGTTTAGGAAATTTGATTCAGAAGTTTTGAAAGGTTTCAAGTCCAAAAATTCTGAAGGGAGAATTGTTGAAGTTTTGACAATCGTTCATCTCATCAGGAGATTGAATCGTGATCGTTGAATTGATAAGCACTCAAGTGATCGTCTCGCCTAACATCTGAATAATGCCAATGGTCAAATGGTAAAGAGATTTAAAGGGAAGAATGCATTGCATCACTTAAATTGATAAGCATGTGGTTATACACCTATGATCATATGAACATGGTTTGAAGGAAGCGTCGATTCCTGTTATCACAGAGATGAAGGAAATTGATCCATGCCTGTGATCGATTTATGAAAGTAAAAGGGGATGTCAGGTTTAACGTTGAAGGGCCGGAATGATTTTCTCTGGTGGTCCCAAAAGTCATTGTAAATAAACAAGTTAGTTATAACTTGTTTCACAAGTCGGCTCAATAACTTAAACAAGTTTTAAGCATAAGAAACTATAAATACAACCATGATTGGTTCACTAGAGGGTGTGCTTGTGGAAGTAGATGGTCTTGTGGAAAAGAGAGGCTCTCTAAGAAAGAGTGGCATGCAAAGAAAAATGAAGGGGATATGGACCTGAGGTTCGTGCGAATATCAGAGGAAAGACGAAGTGAAGAAGGCAGGAATATCAGAGGAAAGATGAAGTGAAGAAGGCATGAATATCAGAGGAAATACGAAGTGAAGAAGGCGTGAATTTCAGAGAGAAGATGAAGTGCAGTGATGAGTGTTGATTGTATACCTTTGATCATGAAATAGAATTGACTCAATAATGGATCACTGCAACTAGAGTTGAATTATTGTATGAACTCTAGTTGGATAGACTGTATTCTATCAGCAAGATGGGTCTTGTGGCAAGCTGGGTCTTGCTTGAGAGTTGGTGTTCTTCGAGGAGTTGGTGCTCCTTACTTCCATTGGTGCTTAAACAAAATAGTTGGTGCTGGGAAAATCCTTATTATTATATTCAAATATATTCATATAAATTATATACAAACATTGGTATCTTCTATTTCCATTGTGATTATGATTTGATTGTTCTTAATCTGTTCAAATATGTTTTAACTATTAACTTGTAAGAAGAAGAAAAGTTATAAAATTACACACACTAATTCACCCCCCCCTTCTTAGTGTGGGCAGTGTGTTCAACGATTGGTATCATAGCGGGTTCCTTCAGCACAATTTAACCACTGGAAGGTAGATCCTGAAGAAATGGGTGGACAGATGGCTATCTCTACAATTGAAGCTCCCTTATTTGATGGAACAAATTATTCCTCATGGAGAGAAAATATGAAATAGTATTTGAAGTCAAGAGGATCTGAAGTTTGGAATTCAGTAGTAAGCAAGCCCTAGGACTTAACTACCTCAAAGAATCTATCCAAGATTACAGTCCAAAGAAGAGTAAGGAAGAACAATGAAGTGGCATTGAATATTCTTCTCAATGGATTATCAAATATCGTCAAGGAAAGCATAGGACTATGCACATCCGCCAAGGACTTATGGCTGAAGTTAGAAGAGATGTATCAAATCAAAAGACAAGAAACATAAGACATTCCTATCAAGGATGAAGAGGAAGAATCAATCATCAATAAAGGTAAAGACTCTCTGCAATATTTTGATTGCAATAATGTTGATATTGAATCCTCCCCTACAAGTAAAGAAGAAGACTCAGATACAATAAAAGAATGTTCTATTATCATTTATCTCATGGAAGAAGTAGAAGAAGAACAATCAAAGGCCAAAAAAAAGGTTGATTGGAGTCTCTGTGAATACTTCTATGACCATAATGATTCAGAGTATAGCTATCTTCATGACTACACTAAAGAATTTCTTGAAAATAGTCAAAAGCATATCTTGGAAATAAAGGAAATTCTCAAGGACAATGAAAAGATAATATATGAGCAGGATAATCAGTTAGAAGAAAAAGAAGAGGAGATAGAGAAGTTGAAGAAAGAAATTAGTCAAGTAAAAGAAAAGAAGAAGGAAGATGATGAGCTTAGCAATCAAAGGCATGTCATGGAAATAAAAGAAAATCTCAAAGCCAAAGAAGAAATCATATCTAAGAAAAAGATTCAGTTAGAAAACAAAGAAGAAGAGATCAAAAGATTCAAAACAAAATTTACTAATCTAAAAAAAGAAAAGGAAGAGCAGATTGAGAGACTGAAAAATGAAATCAGTCAAGCAAAGGAAGAGGAGATCGAGAGACTGGAAAATGAAATCAGTCAAGCAAAAGAAGAAAAGAAGGAAGATGATGAACCAATCAAAAGCCTTGCAGATCTAAAATAACTAAGGGAAAGCTATGTCAATATTAAAATCCAACTTGAAGAAGCCAAAAGGAGAGAGGAGGTAGTGAGGAACCAGTTGGACCAAAAGGAAGAATCTTGTCATGAGATGGAAGCAGAAGTTGTGAATCTTAGAAAGAAGGTTGAGAAGTCAAACATCCAAATCAAGTTCTTGAACAGCTCCATGACCCTGGATGAGATCTTGGATAGTCAGAGATCGTCAAATGACAAATCCGGTCTTGGATACAATAAGGAAGAAATCAGTACTTCTAAGAAACTTGATGCATGTCCCTCATTTGTAAAGGGTGAAGACACGTCTGATACATATCCTTCATTATTAAAGGATAAAAATAGGTCGGGCATAGCTCCTTCATTTGTAAAGGATGAAGACAGTTCTGACACAACTCCTTCATTTGTAAAAATTGAAAGCAGGTATGACTCAGGTTCTTCACGTTCAAGAAATAAAAGCAACACTACAAAATTTAGAAGATCAGATCAAGGAAGACATCCAGAAGCTACTCATACACATCAAAGCAAGTTTAGAAGAGAGACGCCTTTTTGGATGAATCAAAGAAGGTATGAGAGTCTTATTAACGGTTATTGTTTTTCTTGTAATGAATATGGTCATAAATCATGTTGGACATATTGTTGCACATTGTTACACTATGAGATGCTACAGTTGTGATGGATATGTCCACAAAGCCAATAACTGTTGGAATTCAAGAAAACAGTCAATGAGAAATGCTTCATACAATACGACAAAAAGAGTAAATGAAACATGGAAGAAAAATGAAGTTGCAGTAATAGAAGATTAGAGATCAAAGTTCAAGAAATCAGGACACTCACAGATGTGGATAGAAAAGACTGAACAAGTGAACAAACGTGAAGTTAATTTCTGCAAAAACAATTGCAGTCATGTGACAAGCACAGTATAAACTTTCTCAGACAACTTTATAGCAATGTATAGTAAAGAATCATCTTGGATAAAGATGGATACATCTGGTTGGAGATTGATGAGAATAAATGGGCAGATCCAAGAGTTGTTTGAATAATATGAGCGACAATTGCATAGTATTCCAGTAAGACAGCGACATCCGTAGAAGCAACATTCTGATGTACAAAATGATGTACATGACATCCTGTAGAGATAACAAGAGGAGAGACCCTGTCAGAAAAAGCTACCCTTTTAGAAACAAAGGGGGAGAAGAGTTAGTAAAAAATCAGGGGAAGTATTTTGGTTAATAAATAAAAATTAATTAGATTAAGTTTTGAAAAGACTCGATCACTACAAAAATTGGTAACAAGAAGACTACTCATCTGAAACACAAAAATCCCAATCAATTGAGATAAGAAGTTAGCACATTAAAAGGGGAAGAAACCTTGTCAGGAAGAGCTACCTTTTCAAAAACAAAGGGGGAGAGTAGTTAGAAGTAGAGAGAAATCATATTGACAGGGGATTCATTCAGTTATGGTAGGCATAACATGATTGTAGGAAGAGTTACCCAAGTTCAGGTTTTGGTCAATAACATACAGAGATTTACCACAGGAGGAAAAACCCTTTTCCATTGATGTCAAAGGGAGAGAGAAAAATTCATAAGAAGAAAGCATCAAAACTTCATCAGAGGAAATCATCATCATAGGGGGAGTTTTGTATATGAAGTTAGTGGGTTGCCCCAATTGACAAAAAGGGAGATTGTTGAACATATTGTCATTGATGTTAACAATCGATGTGATGATTTGTTGTTATAATGAATTATCATTATGATTTACCAGAGATGATATTGTCATTGATGTCAATAGTATATCAGTTAATAGAATATGTCAAACAGTATGCAGAGATCAAAAGCATAAGATCAGGAGGAGGAGAGAATAGGAGGACCGAACAGTATGAAGATCAAAGCTCAGAAGGGAAAACGCAGTACAGAAGCAAAAGTAGAGATAGGCTGAAGAAATTCGTGATTATTGTTGATCATGATAAGATCAACAATGTTCCTATGATAAAATCTTAGGAGGGTCAGAAAATGCAGAGACATGTTGAAGAAATTCGTGATTATTGTTGATCACGATAGGATCAACAATGTTCCTATGATAAAATCTCAGGAGGGTTAGCAAATGCAAAGATCAAAGCTCGGAAGGAAAAGCATAAGCTCAGGATGAGAAGCCTCAGTAGCCATCCGATCAAGAAATTGACCATGTTGATCATCTAAATATTACAAACATCAGTCATATGAGTGACCATGGGCTTGAGGACTGTTGGAGGATCGTGACCGTTGGATCTGCAAGCCAGATCAATGGCAGGGATGAATTACGGGGAGTGAAAGAAGAATTAAAAAACCCGCTAGTTCTAATCCCATAATTGGTCTAGATCATCAGATCTCATAGACTCGGATATCGACGATTGTGGTTGATCCAACAAGTAATCATCTTAAGTCAGATTAAGTCATGACCGTCGGATGTGCAATTGCCAGATCAACGGAAGGGATGAATTGTGGAGATCGAAATGAGAATTAAATATCACGCTACTTCCAATCCCACAATTACTTAGGATCGTCTGATCTTGTAGCTTCGAATATCGACGATTGTCGTTGACTCACCAACAATGCACAACTTCCAATTGAGGATTTTGGGTGACGAGTTAAATCACTCGCAAGTTGCAGTTCCACAATCATCCTTAATTGTGTATCTGCTTCGAGAATATTCACAACCATTGGATCATTCTAAATGGAAGGATGGGATAATCTAGAAAAGATGCATCACAGAAAGAATGAGCCATCGATCTAATATCCTGATCAAAGAACAACATTCAATTCGGGTATAAAGATGCGAGGAGGTTACGCTCCAGAAAGTTTGAGAATTGAAATTCCCGAAATTCAAATTTTCGTTAGTTGTTGGATCACTCTAAGTGGAAGAACAAGATAAGCTAGAAGATTTACATTGCATAAAGATCAAGCTGTTGATCTTAGATCCTGATCAACGAACATCATTCGGTTCGGGTATAAACATGTGAGGAGGTTACGCTCCGTAAGTTTGAGATTTGAAAGACCCGAAGCTCGGAGAGTCAGAGAGACGAAAGAAGATATCGATCATCGGCTCATCCAAAGTAGATCTCAGTTGTTAGATCATTTGAAGAAGATATAGACTGTTGATCTGAGAGGTACACGTGTCAGTGGATTGTCAACTCCGGAATATTGACGTACGGAGGAAAGCGAGGTTTGCGATTTGAAATCTCTAAAGTCTGGAGATCCGAAGGAGATACTGACTATTGATTGAGAAAGGGGACACGAGACCACGTCAGCATGGACATGTGGTAGACCACGTCAGTGTGTACATTTGGCAAACCACGTCAGCAAGGACACGTGGCAGACCACGTCAGAAGACCACATCAGCATGGACATGTGGAATACCACGTCAGCATGGACATTTGGCAGACTATGTTGTTAGAAAAACAGGACCGTGGAGCAATAAAATAAAAAAATGCAGAAACAAAACACAGAAGACACAGAGTGAAAGAGAGACACATATTTAAGTGGTTCACCCAGTGTGGGCTACGTCCACCAGAGAAATTGCCAAGTCCTTCCTTTATTATTATCCAGCAAAATGAAGGGATACAACCTACAACAAAACCCGTTGTAACTTCCTCTTCTTTCTCTCATAGTCTCCTCTCTCAGAATGCAATATTCACCATCCATCATAGCCGCAATACATTTCCCTCATAAAAGAGGGTTGCCTTCTAGGGCAAAAAACCCTAACATAATCTCTACCATTAGATCTGCAACCTTATAATGAATGGTCCAGATTTACAATGAAATTACAATATACTTTTATAAGGCAATTTTTGCTTCGGGGGCTTCACCCCTGAACCCCCGCTGGGGGCCCGCTTGCCCCCAGACCCCCCAGCCGGGGGGATAGGCCCCCCGGACCCCACAGAGGGGGTACCCCCCCTCTGCACTCCCCCGCATGGAAGAGTGTACATACTTATGGGGTGTAAATACTTCATGGGGTATAATCACAACTAAAAGTAAAAGACCTATAAATCAAGAAGATAATCAGGATCCACAACCAACAATCTCCCACTTGGAGACTGATCTCAACAACTCCACTGCTGTTGTATATGATGGAATCTGAACCTTCTTGGACCTGGAAAATCTCTCATCTTCATCTTCATTCTTGAAGACCAACTGAAACTGAGCAAGAACTCAGTTTCTCCCTGGTTACTCCCTTTGTTAACATGTCTGCAGGATTCTGGCTAGTGTGTATCTTTTNAGAGAAATTGCCAGGTCCTTCCTTTATTGTTATCCAACAAATGAAGGGATACAACCTACAACAAAACCCGCTGTAACTTCCTCTTCTTTCTCTCACAGTCTCCTCTCTCAGAATAAAATATTCACCACCATCCATAGCCGCGATACATTTCCCTCATAAAAAAGGGTTGCCTTCTAGGGAAAAAAACCCTAACATAATCTCTACCGTTAGATTTGCGACCTTATAATGAACGGTCCAGATTTATAATGAAATTACAATATACTTTTACAAGGCAATTTTTGCTTCGGGGGCTTTTCCCCCGAACCCCTATTGGGGGCCTGCTTGCCCCCAGACCCCCTAGCCGGGGGGATAGGCCCCCCGAACCCCGCAGAGGGGGTACCCCCACGTGGAAGAGTGTACATACTTCTGGGGTGTAAATAATTCATGGGGTATAAAAACAACTGAAAGTAAAAGACCTATAAATCAGGAAGATAATCAGGCTCCACAACCAACAATCTCCCACTTGGAGACTCATCTCAACAACTCCACCGCTACTATATATGCTGGACTCTGAACCTTCTTGGACCTGACAAATTTCTCATTTTCATATTCATTCTTGAAGACCAACTGAAACTGAGCAAGAACTTAGTTTCTCCCTGGTTACTCCCTTTGTTAACATGTCTGCAGGATTCTGGCTAGTGTGTATCTTTTCCAGCTT
>JZKD02S1990722.1:46749-57991 GCA_000966675.3 Picea glauca
TGTAGGGGTTTTGTACTTGGATCAAGAACGTTGGCAGTGGCATAAGAAATGTTATCTAGGACTACTCACTTGGAACATGTTCACTAAATCCGTCTGTGCTTGTTTTGAAAGGGAATCACAATTTTTGGGTCGACTCACTAAGTTGCGCCAAACTGGATCCATCACATACTTCATCACGACATTTGAATAGTTGGCTATCTGCACCGAGGGCTTATTTGATGAATTTTACCTTGAATGTTTTATCAGCGGCTTAAGGGAAGGCATCAAGGCTCATGTGAGCATGCATCATCCTACTAGGTTGCAAGCATGTCAATTAGCAAGGGATGCCGAGACCATCCTTCAGGCGCCATCCTTGAAGGCTCCATTTACCACCCGTCCTTGCCTTGGGGTTTTTCCCTACATCGACCCAAACCTTGAAGGTCCAAAGGTCTCTCCCGCTGAAATGGAAGAACTTCGCAAGCAAGGACTTTGTTACTATTGTGATGAAAAGTATGCACTAGGGCATAAATGTCGAGAACAAAAGTTCTTCCAGATTGATGCATCAACTTCCTCTCCCTTGATGACATCCCATCAGATGAGGCTCCAGACCCAGAGGAGGCTTAGCCAAGTGATCATGCAACAGATCCAGTTGTAACACTGGTGGAATCAGGGGAACCGGTCATATCGCTTCATGCACTCTCAGGTATTTCGGCCCCACAGACATTGAAGCTTAAGGGCTACATCAAACATAGGCCGGTTGTGATGTTGATTGATAGTGGTAGTACCCATAATTTTATTCATCGCCGACTTGCTGACCAGATCCATTGCTTTGTCTGTCTTGTTTCTAATTTTCAAATCCTCATCGCTAATGGGGGTACTATGAATTGTGGGGGCCTCAAAATGGGTGATTATCACCTGAAAACCCACATGTTCTCTATTGCCATGGGTGGTTGTGATATTGTTCTAGGAGTGGAATGGCTTCGCACTCTGGGGCCGATCACAATGGATTATCAAGAATTATATATGAGCTTCACCCAAGTTGCTCACTCCTATACTCTCTGAGGTCTCCAAGCGAGCTCTCCTGAAATCATCAACTCTCATAGGATGGAAAAACTGTTGAAGAAAGGCCACCATGGTGTGATTGCTCAATTTAATGCCATCCCGGTCACTGGACCGACCTCTTAGGTAGTTCCTCCTAGCCTACAACTCATCTTGGACAAGTACCCGAAGGTCTTTGAGATTCCCACCGCCTTACCTCCCTCCAGGGGTGAGCATGATCATAGCATTCCTCTCCTTCTTGATAGTGAACCCCCCAATGTACATCCCTACAGATATCCATTTGCTCAGAAAAATGAAATAGAAAAGATGGTATAGGAATTACTGGAGGCGGGGGCAATTCACCCTAGTACTAGCCCATATTCTTCCCTAGTGGTAATGGTCTTAAAGGAAGAAGGCACTTGGCGCATGTGCCCTGATTTTCGTGCTTTGAATAAACTGACCATCAAAGATAAGTTTCCCATTCCTGTCATTGATAATCTGTTGGATGAAGTTCAACTGTTCAAGGTTCCTGTGTATTCACCAAATTAGACCTTTGCTCCGACTATCCCTAGATCCGGATGAAGGAGGCAGGTATTTCGAAGACTGCTTTCAGAACTCATGAAGGACATTATGAATTCTTGGTCATGCCTTTTGGGCCTTTGCAATGCCCCATCCACCTTCCAAAGTCTCATGAACAAATTATTAAAAGCTTATCTTCGGAAGTTTGTTATGGTTTTCTTTGATGACATCCTCATCTACAGCCGCACTTGGGATAACCACCTTCTTTGTTTGTCAAAAAGACCAATTGTCAGGAAAACCAATTGTTTGTCAAAAAGACCAATTGTTCATTTGGAGCCAGCGAAGTGGAATACTTGAGACACATTGTTAGTAGAGAAGGGGTAAAAGTGGATTCCAAAAAGATACAAGCTATGCAGGAGTGGCCGCGACCCACGACCTTAAAGCGCCTAAGGGGTTTTCTTTGTCTCACAGGATATTACAGGAAATATGTCTACCATTTTGGCAAAATTGCTAAGCCCTTGACCGACCTCCTCAAGAAGAATGCATTTCATTGGACACCTGTTGCTAGGAAAGCTTTCACAGATTTAAAGAGGGCCATGTGCACTACTCCGGTCCTCGCAACTCCCGAATTCAACAAAACCTTTGTGGTGGAATCAGATGCTTTTGGCACTGGTATAGGCGCTGTGCTCACACAAGATGGTCGACCTTTGGCCTTTACTAGCCAAGCGTTGAGTGGCCGCAATCTGGGCAGATCTATGTATGAAACGGAAATGATGGCCATTCTCCATGCGGTGCACACATGGTGACGATATCTCTTGGGACGTCATTTTTCAGATCAAAACAGATCACCACAGTTTGAAATATTTTTTGGAGCAACAACTATCCTCTCCTGAACAAAATAAGTGGTTGACCAAAATGTTGGGTTATGATTATGAAATCATATACAAAAAGGGAAAAGATAATATAGTAGCAGATGCATTGTCAAGACAACATGAGGAGGATGGCTCCCTCTTTGCCTTATCCCTCCCGGTCCTTGATTGGATTGAAGAAGTACACCGAGAGTGGCTAACACACCCGACTACCTCCAAGTTAATCCAACGCCTTCAAGAGGACCCTAATCCTCCCACCGACTACACTTGGCAGGACAATATTCTCAGATATAAGGATCGCCTGGTTCTATCACCTTCTTCAACACTCAAGCCGAGGCTCTTAAATGAGTTGCACTCATCAGCTATTACGGGTCACTCGGGCTTCCAAAAAACATATGCTCGTGCCCGTCGTTCTTTTTTCTGGGCAAGCATGAAGGATATACTTCACTTTGTCCTAGAATGTGAGGTGTGCCAACGTAATAAAGATGAAACTGTCAAGTCTCTAGGCGCCTTACAACCCCTACCCATTCCGGCTTCTATCTAGACAAAAATCTCCATGGATTTTATAGTGGGCCTTCGTAAAGCTGGAAACAAGTCAGTCATCATGGTGGTGGTTGATCGCCTCTCCAAGAATGCTCATTTTTGTGCCTTACCCCACCCTTTCAGATCAGCCCTAGTAGCACAAGTTTTCCTTGATCAGATTTTCAAGTTACATGGCATGCCAACCTCTATTGTATCTGATCGTGACCCAACTTTCACTAGCACATTTTGGCAAGAGCTGCTTAAATTGCAGGGCACCCAACTGAACATGAGCACAACCTATAACCCCCAATCTGATGACTAAACGGAAGTGGTCAACAAAAGTTTGGAAACCTACTTGCGGTGTTTTGCTTAAGACAAACAACACCAGTGGGTGCAATGGATCCCCTTGGCAGAATGGTGGTACAATACTTCCTATCACACGACCACTAAAATCACCCCATATGAAGCAGTGTATGGTCAACGACCACTGACAGTCACTACCTATCTTCCAGGCACCTCCAAGGTCTAATCGATTGATACAATGCTGCAAGGTCGTACAACTGCCCTAGTAGCTCTAAAGGACAATCTCCACATGGCCCACAATCACATGAAGCAACATGCAGACCAACATCGTTCATAAAGGGTTTTTCAGGAAGGCGATCAGGTGTTTCTCCGCCTCCAACCTTACAAGCAAACATCTCTCAAAGCTCAGGGACATCACAAGTTGGCACCAAAGTATTATGGGCCCTACCAGATCATCAAGCGTATTGGTTCAATGGCTTACAAATTGGCCCTTCCTACTACTTCCAAAATCCATCCAGTATTCAATGTTTTCTGTTTGAAGAAACTGGTGGGACAAAATTGTCAGGTCCAAACCATCCTGCTGGAATTAGATGAAGAAGGCTCCCTATGGCTCCAACTCGAAGCAGTCCTCAATAATCGTGAACGTTAGCTGTGTGGCAGAACTATCAAGGAAGTGTTGATCAAGTGGAAGGACACATCACGATCAACTTGTATAGTGGGGCTACAAACTGCTCACAAATTAGCATCTAGTGAATCTTGTATTGGTGCTCCTGCAAATTTTGACAATATATATGAATAGGAGCTTCACTCGACTTCTACTACCAGCCCATTCCAGTAAAATGGTTGACCGTACGAGTGATATCCAAAAGATAGGAAGACATAAAGAATGTAGGATGTGTGCCTGGGGTTGCATGCTTGGCCTTGGAGATGGCCTAGCCCATGGAAGCCGACACAATTACACCCCTATTGAAAATGGTGCTTGTTTGTGTGATTGCATAGATCATAGGGACCCAAGACTCTATGAACTGAATGAGATCCTCTCCACCATATAGTTTGTTGATGAGTGCCATTGTAATTTTGAAATGAGTCCTCACAAGGCTAGTGGGATACATTCGTGTTTTTCTTGCTCTAAAGGGTTTGGGGTTCACCCACCAACTTTTCATGAGGTCCCTGTAGTTTAGAGGGAATTTTAGGATCTAGTCATCATCAAGGTCAACTTAAGCTAGTGGGAATTTGTAATAGACTTCTAGGGCCGATCGCTGAAATGAAGCAATGACGTTTCTATTAGTGTCTTTGATCAACTGATTGTCAATATTTGCTCATCTGATGAGACAGGAGATGACTTCCGCATAGGGAAATACAACAGGTCTGGCTGCCACTTTGTAGAGTTGTGATTGTTTGATGGATTGATACATACGAACATCTAGGTTGGTGTCATCGGGGAGGATTGGCAGCTTGAAAGGTTTCTTCTCTGAACATTCGGTACAAATCTCCCCATTTGTAGTTTGTTCCCACATCCATATAACATATGGTGTCTCCATAGACGGGCCTTGGAATGCCAATGTCTCCTTCAAGCTCTCTTGCTTCCTCTCGGTCAGGGCTAAACTCAATTACCTGTTCTTTTTGTTTCTTGGATCATTTAGATCCCATGTCCGAGTCCTGTAACTCATGCATTTTAGTAAATAGGCAACATTAGTAAAGTTAGATATAAAATAGAAATACAATGCCTGTTTAGGGAGAGATCTTTTTGAAATAGAAAAAAAAGAGGAGATGGGAAGGTTTCTTATCTTTGATGTTAGGCATTTCAAGAGAATTTTTGTTATTGTATTTAGCCACTTTGATTGTATCCTTCACATAAATGGTGGGTCGAGCACTTGAAATATTGGTTTGAGGGATGTGGTAGCAAGGAGAAAGATCAAATGGATAAGATGATGGTTGTGAATATTCCTCAATTGAATTTTGTACTTTTCCTAGCTTTTCGCGCTCAAGTTTTTTGGGTTTTGCGTTGAGGAACTGTTATCGCACAAGTTGTAGGTTGGGAAAAGCCCGACCCAACCACAAAATGGCGACAACTAAGAGAACACCTACCCACTGTCACCTTAGGTAGGTATTCTTGTCACTTTAGAGATGAAGGAATCACCTCAAGGGGGGAATTCCAGTGACCCTGGGGGGACTGAGATGGAAAGTGAAGAGATGAAGGAGGGTCCCACTATAGGTCAAGATACTAAGTACGGAAAGGCTTGGGAAAGAGGCTTGGTGGTAGCCAATGGTTACCAAGAGGTATGGGTACCTGCAAAGGGTGATTGTACTTGCCCGAGACACAAGAAAAGCCAAGTATGCATGTAATATGTTAGGTGGACAAGCAAGTTAAGGTTGCTGTCCCTAATTGCAGCAGTAAACAATAATATATATCAGCAATAAAAAGATAGTAAGAGTTGCAAATGAAGATGCTAAAAGTCTAGTAAAATAAGCAAGAGACAAGCTCGTAAATACTAGTTTAACTCAAGAATGAAAGAGGAAGACTTTAGCTTGAAATAAGGCTGTAAGAAATAGTATTGCGGAGATGTAATTTGCAGCCTTATGGCTGTAGCATTCAAATTGTTACAGCCAAGAGATCAACCATCAAAACTTGCCAACAATCCACCCAAAAAGTGCGCTAGGGTTAGTAGATTATAGGGGAAAACTTTTAGCAACTTTTGATGGTTGGTTTGTGAGCAAATTAGAAAATTGTATTAAGGTTTCTGCAGCCCTAATGGCTGTAGATGAAATGTTATGACAGCAGCAAGAAGCACTTAGCCAAAGGTGACGCCCTAGTGGCTCAACCAAGCATACAAAACATAGAATTGATTCCAATTTAGACAATCTTAGAATCCCGAGTTTAATGCAAGATTTTATTTCTCCAATGCAATAATTTCTAGTGCCTTTAGCTATTGGGTTATGGAGTCAAATAAATGAAGAGCTAACAAGTGCTATCTCCTTAGGGGTGTAAACCCTTTTACTCCCCAAGGAAAGCAAATGCTAACTAGGAGATACTAGGAGGGTGTAAACCCTTTTACTTCTCCTAGTAAAACCTTGTGCAACAATTAATTCTAGATAAAAATGATAGATAACGGTGGAGTTGTAAATCCTTATACTCCCCAAGAAATCTAGCAAATCAAACTTGTAACCAAGCAATGAAGCATCAACAAAATAAATCCTTTCCTAGTCCAAGAAATGACAAGATAAAGCTCCTCTTACCAAGATAAATCCACCACAAATGCAATAGAAAATCTCCAAGAGAGGTAGCGCACTACTTCCTCCACCAAAAGCATGAAGAAACCATAAAAAAAGCACGAGAGAAGAGATTGCCCGAAGAGGGCACAAATTTCAGCTAGGAAGGCATCTCACAATGAGAGAGCTATGATTAACTGAGATTCAAATGATCTCTATGTATACAAAATGTCATAAACATAGTTTGTCCACATAAGTTAGGGTAAACACAAAATAAGGGGACAACAACCCTTATTTTTCCCCTTTACACAAGTAATTCATCTTTAAATCTTAAAAAGTGTACAATATAAACCCTAAAATGACATCACCCCTCTAAGGGTGAGGTTTTGACTATAATTTCCCCATTTTTGGATGTTTCTATATTACAGAGTGGGATGCATGCCAGAGTAGCCAAATGGGGGTGATAGTGAGTTCAGGAGTTATTGAAGGGTTTTATTGGGCCCGGCTTGCATCGTTCATCATATTTCATCATTATGATCCATTCCACACATCTTGGCTTTGGTTTCATTGCATTCCGACGATTTCTGTAATTTTGAGTTATTATGGAGCATATTTTAATTAAATTCACTAAGGAGGTCATTTTGGGCATAATACTTGGAGAAACCTCTTAGTGTAATAGCTCATCGGAATCAGGAGGAAGAGCACTACAGGAGGATAAGATGATGAGAAGTGACTTTCAGTGGCCGAAGAAACCATAAGGACAAATAAATCACTTTTTAGAGGTAAAAAGGTTAATTAATTAATAAAGTGATTTTATTAAGGAATATTAAAAATAAAGTAAAAGTCAATTGGAGAGAAAAGATGAACAGGTGGATAAAAGAGAGATAAGGGCCTCTATTCTCTCATTATGTTGATTATCATTTTGATGTATGGTTTTTTGTTAGAGAGTCCATGATACTTGGGGGTTTTGAGGGTTTTGACTGAACAAACTCTAGAGATCAGCTCGGTGGTGAAAGATTCCACCTTTCCTGATCCAAGCTTGGCCAAGGAGGTGAAAGATTCTTCCCTCACCATTCTAGCTCAGGTTCTATTCAGTTCAGAGGTAGTTTGAGGAAGCAGGGTGTCACAAGGGGGTGGCCTATCATTGTCACCTTAATAGGAAACCCCTTTCTGTTTAGGAGTATGTTAAGATTACCCCAAAGGAGGCGTCCCTAGTGACTTAAAGGGCTGATGAAGCTAAAGCAAGGATGCAAAGATACCCCCCTCTCATTGGTCACTAAAGTCAAAAGGTCTTTATGTCTTAAGAGATGAAGCAGATGTAATGGATGAAGTGTACCTACCCAGAACAAGACAACAAGCAACAATATGGCAGTTTCAAGTACAAAATGATATTAGTGCTTCAATAAAACAATAAACCTTTGAAATGTATGCTAGCTGATATAAAATTGCAGCAAAATGAAAGTTTACAACAACAAGAAGTATTTTATAACAGCTGCAAGAAATATGCCTCAAAATTGCTTGAAAAGACAATGAAAAGATAGCATTTACTAGGCAGAATGATAATCACATGTCACAAGCAAATTTAGAAGTGTTTAGCTAGCATTAAATGTAGATTATGCAGAAAATTTGCTGCATTAAGATGGCTGTAGCAGTGATTTATAACAGCAACAAGTAAATCAGTTGTCTAGGCTAGGTTAGTGTTAGTTTTAGTTGGTGAAAGCTAGAAAGTTTAAGGTTTGAGTGTTGGTTTGATCTCTCAACAAAAGAAGTGTAAAGACTAGTGCCTTTGAGGGGTTATGGAGTCAAAAGTTCAACGACATTCATTTGGAGTAAGCAACAAAATGATTATGTTTATCCAAGTAAAGGATGAATCTTAGAAGAGTAGTACCTTAAGTCTTCTAGGATTCAATCTTTGGGGAGGTCAGCTACTAGAGAGTAGGCACTTCTAGGCCCTAGCGGTTTTCTCCTTAGATAATTGAAAGAGATATTTAGATGCAACAACAATTGATCAAGGCTTCTAAAGTGCTAGGACTTAGGGCTTTAGAAGCTTGTCAAAGTTAACCACCTTAGCAAAGTCTAACAAATATAGAGAAAATAAGTAGTATCTTAAGTTCTTTACTCCTAGGGTTTGTGAAGCAAACAATTTCATAATCTTTAACATGAATAAGAAAATATACCATAACCATTAAAATGAAATGACAATTGCAGATTTACTTACTTCACCAAGAATAATCAAAGCCATGAAACCCTAGATTGCCAAACAACTTTACCAAAAATGATCCAAGTTGCAAGTAGAAGACTTCAAGAGGTGCGCATCACAATTTCAGCCAATAAACCCTAAGTAGGGCGCAAATTTCAGTCCACTTCTCTCCAAGTGAGAGTTGTTATGTTATAATGAATGTACTTTATCCTTATTTATACAAAACTTTTACCCTTAATTAATTTTAGTTCAAAATTAAGGCCAACCTGGCCAATTTACAATATAATCCAATCTTGACATAATAAAAATTAATTAGCAACTAAAAACATCTCCAAGGGTGACATCATGCTTGGCCTCCAGAGGCCCCAAATGATGCCCACACATGCCACCATGCTCAAAACTGCCTCCAAAATGAAAACCCTAGCTTTGGATGACGTCCAGGGTCATGATGGTGACGTCTAGGGCCTTCAAGGGCCAACGTCCATATGGAAGAGCAAGATCCCACTGGGTCTAGGTCTGCCAAGGTGCCTCCAAAGGCAGTGTCCTTCTTTTTCCCGGTGCAAATCTTTAGTTTCTTCTTACCCCTGGCCGGGGTTACAACATCCATCTATGGGCTTTAAGTCCTCATGAAGGTCCGAGCTAATCATTCCCTCTTGTGTACCTGTCCACTGGTCAAGGTCCTGCACCAACAACAAGTATGCCCTCCAGGGGTTCATAAGTCATAGGGATCATAGCATGTAAATCACATCCAATAATTAAATTACCCAAATATGTGCATTGAACCCCCCTTAACCCAGAAAATTGCTCAAAGACATTATGCAATTTGACAAGTTAGGTTTGGAGAAGGTCTTAGAGTGTCCTTTTGGGCTAACCTCCCTCAAGTTTGAGGTGTTTCCCAGGTGGGAGCCAATCCAAGTCATGTAAGTGCATGAGGTGGCATGGGGTAAGTGTTTGGGCATGGGGTGCAGTAATAACAGGGAAATGTAAGTCGTACCTGTGGGTGCCTTTGTAGAGGGCGAGTTGCACCTTGTCATAAATGCAATTGTTTCCTAGCCCATTCATTGCCTTTTATTCTTAGCTTTAGTTCTTTTGATCTTTTGCTTTTGTGCTTCAAGGGAAAAGTTGAGGGCCACTGTCCTGGCTTAATGACCAGAGGTGACAATGTTATCCACAAACATTTCACGAGATGAGAAGGCTGGCTTGTGATGAGACCCCCTTTCTCTTGGCTATGCCACCAAGAGCCACTACCCTGGTTTGGTGACCAGATAGGTGGTAGTGTGTAATGTCCCATTTCCCCTAGGCAGTCAGAATACCGTGGTGGTTTACACAATTTCCTGTAAACCATTAGACGGATGAGTTAGGGAAATGATATTGGTAAAGTCACTTTCGAATTNGTCATAAATGCAATTGTTTCCTAGCCCATTCATTGCCTTTTATTCTTAGCTTTAGTTCTTTTGATCTTTTGCTTTTGTGCTTCAAGGGAAAAGTTGAGGGCCACTGTCCTGGCTTAATGACCAGAGGTGACAATGTTATCCACAAACATTTCACGAGATGAGAAGGCTGGCTTGTGATGAGACCCCCTTTCTCTTGGCTATGCCACCAAGAGCCACTACCCTGGTTTGGTGACCAGATAGGTGGTAGTGTGTAATGTCCATTTCCCCTAGGCAGTCAGAATACCGTGGTGGTTTACACAATTTCTTGTAAACCATTAGACGGATGAGTTAGGGAAATGATATTGGTAAAGTCACTTTCGAATTATAAAGTGAAACTTAGGAAAAGTGAGTTTATTAATATGCCGGTATTTCTCTCCAATTATTAATTAAATGAATATTTTAATGGAGAAAAGGAAAAGTGAAAGAGAAAAAGGACGGTGTAGGGTTGGAAAGGCATTATTGACTATTCATTTCAGAAATTGAGTTTTGGGAGAAGAGCTCGGTGAGCAAACGAGGGTTTCAGCTGGAAACCCATTTGGGCACTCGGATTCGGCAGTGAAACTATCTGTCCTAGCCGGGAGATTGGAGAAACCATTTTTGGCTTTTCATTTGCAGACATTGGCATTGTGATTCAGAGAACTTCATTGAAGAAAGGATTTCATTTGCAGATTTGGCAAGAGAGAGGGCATTCTTCTTTGGCACATGGGAAGTATTGGGCGTTTTCCCTTGAGCTGGGCGTGTCCTCCTTTTCCCTGCTGCGTGTGGTCTCTCATGGTGGAAGATATACATCACCAAAGTCGTATTACCCTTGGCTGGGCATAACCTTCATCGGATAATCCCTGCTGATCATCATTTAGTGGCTGCGTGTGGCCTTGCTGGCCGTTTAACCTCCTCTACAAGTGGCTGCGTGTGGACCAAGAGGCCGCGTGGAGGCACAAGGGAAGATTACTGCTGGTCGACCTCCTTTGGTTGGCTGTACCTTGCATTGCCGAGAGGTTTATCTCTGAGTTTGGGCTGCCATATCAATCAATCAAACAACAGAACACTAAACACATGAGTCGCCCTCCTCTATCAATTCGTGGGAGCAGTTTTGGGTATTTCTTCATGGCTGTGTATGGCTGGAGTTTCCAAACTTTCTATAGCAGACCTCTCCTTCATCTTTGAGAGGT
>JZKD02S1990744.1:24422-35096 GCA_000966675.3 Picea glauca
AAAAAAGTTTAATTAAAATAATAATAATAATGCGGAAGGCATATCTTAGGGATAGGTTTTCATGAAAACCTGTCAATTGGTTGATAGGTTTTCAAAAACCACCATTTATGTCCACCTGTCTTATTTCTCCTTATCTTGTCAACTGATCAATAGGATTTCAAAAACCACCATTTATGTCCACCTGTCCTATTTCTCTTTATCTCTTGGTGACAGGTTTTCAAAAACCACCATTTATGTAAACGTGTCCTATTTCTCCTTATCTCTTTGTTATCAGTGATAAGCTCGCACTTAAATATATTTTGTTGTCAGTGCATCCGTGAATGTAGTAGTTGAACTACAAAAATTCATATGTTATGACCAACTCCTTTAAGCAATTAAATATCCGCTCTGGGTGTTCTATTTCAAACTAAAATCTTTTAGGGAAACAAAGGGACTAAGATCGTCTCTCAGAGATTAGCAGGCATAAGTTCATCCTGCAATGAAGGGGTTAAGTGTGCATGTGGATGGAATATTTAGAGGAGAGATCGTAGCAGGTATCGAAGAGAGAGACCACTGTAAGACTAATTTTAATCAGTCATTTTAATGACCCATATGAAGAGACGCGTATGGTAGGCGGTTACGTTTTTTCGGGTTCATATTCTTTTCTTGTCTTGAATACCAAACGTCTGGGGAATGGTCTCGGAACTCCTACCATGATGGGTAGTGGAGTATAACCATCCTAGGGAAACCGGTCCTCTCTCTGCCTATAAGAGAACCTTCAGAATATCCATCTCATAGTCTGAAAGAACGTATCAGAAAAGGGCAAGGGTGAGAAACCGGATTTATGTTTTGAAGTTTGAACCAGCAACGGTTAACAGGTTTTAATTAAGTCCAGGATCTGTGCATTAATGGATTCAAGTAAGTATTGTTTTATTAACGCCTTATTTGACATATGTGAAGATCTTGAAAGTTCCAAGTCCTTTAATAACTTGGAGATGTTTATTTCATAAATGCGTTGGTAATGTCTGTCAATTTATTTAACATGTGGTATCATAGCAGTGTTCAGGAACTTTCATTTTTATTTTTATTTTTTTGTATCTAACTAATGGATTCATAGCATACTTCTACATTGAATTTTTTGCTCGCTATATATGTCTGCGTTGAACACATTACTATTGATTCAATGTACAAAGTCATTATATTGATTTAAGATCTATATTAAGATACGGTTTGGTAGCCGCGTCCAACCGGAATGATTGTAGATATCAAGTCAAATTATCGAAATTTAATACTCGTTTCCCTGGTGTTAAAATAATGACTCTGCAAATTGCAATTATTTAATCACTAGAATATTAGGTTGGCCCAAAGGTGCACCATTTTTGAGAGATTAATTAGTTGGGGTAGGATGGTTGGTGGGTATTCACGATTGAGGTTGGTTTAATCAGTCCTATTAGGTGAAAGGAAATCACCATAATGTTAATAGTTTACCATAAGATTAGCCCAAAGGTAGGTCACGGTAATATTGTTTATTACTGTTTAACCATGTGTTTTTATGTTGCTTATTTGTTAAACTATTTATAACTCATAGCATTAATATTGTGAGCGTGAATTTATGATTGTAGTGTCAGCTCCTATTTCGCTACATTTGCATGCCTCTTCTGTTCTGATTTTGAATGGAATGAATTTTTCAGATTGGAAAGAACAGGTTTAGTTTCACCTCGTTGTTCTGGATCTAGATATAACACTTGAATATGAGGAACCGATTGCTATTACTGATGACAGCAGTGCGGAAGAAAAAATTATATTCAAAACATGGGAAAGATCGAACAGACTGAGCCTTAAGTTTATGCGAATGACTGTAGCAAACAACATCAAGTCAACTCTTCCTTAAACTAACAGTGCTAAAGAATTCTGAAATATGTTGGAGAGCGTTTCCGAACTGCAGACAAATCCCTTGTTGGGATACTGATGGTTAAACTTACCACCATGAAGTTTGATGGAACGCGTGGGATGCATGAGCATGTCCTTGAAATAACAAATCTGGCTGCTCAATTAAAGACTCTTGAGATGAAAGTGGATGAGTTCTTTCTTGTGCAATTTATTTTGAACTCCTTGCCTCCTCAGTACAGGCCATTCCAGATTCACTATAACACTATTAAGGATAAGTGGAATGTGAATGAGTTGGCTGGTATGCTCAATCAAGAAGGGGCAAGACTTAAGCAACATGGACAACATTCAGTTCATTTCATAACTCAAGGAGCCGAAAGGAAAGGGAAAAATCCTAGAAAGGGCATGAAGCGAACACCATCCAAGGCTAGTGAGCCTAATCATGGTTCTCAGGCTTATAAGAAGGAAAGGAACAGTGATAAGTGTCACTTCTATAAAAAATTAGGACACTATCAAAAAGACTGTCCAAAACATAGGGAATGGTTCGAAAAGAAAGGTATGAATTTAATTTTTGTTTGTTTCGAATCAAACCTAACTAAAGTTCTTTCTAATACTTGGTGGATTGACTCTGGGGCTAATACTCATGTTTCAAATACCTTGTAGGGATTCCTTACAACCCAGACCATAAATCCAAATGAAAACTTTTTGTTCATGGGAAATCGAGTTAAAGCTCCAGTTGAAGCCATTGGGACATATCGTTTATTTCTAGATTCTAGTCATCTTTTGGATTTGTTTCAGACTCTTTATGTTCCTTCTATTTCCATAAATTTAATTTCCTTGTCCAAACTTGATATTGATGGTTACTCCTGTACTTTTGGAAATAAATGCTTCAGTTTGTTTAAGAATACCTCTTTTGTTGGTTCGAGTATTCTTTGTGATGGTTTGTATAAATTAAAACTTGATGATCAATTTGCTGAAATTGTTCTTACCCTGCATCATAATGTTGGTATTAAACATAGCCTCACAAATGAAAATTCCTCATACTTGTGGCATAAAAGGCTGGGACATATTTCTAAAGAAAGGTTACTTAGATTAGTAAAAGATGGGATTCTCTTGAACCTAGATTTTTACGATCTTGGAGTGTGGATAGATTGTAATAAGGGAAAACAAATCAAACACACCACAAAAAGTGCCACAAGAAGTACTAAGCTTCTTGAGATTATCCATACAGACATCTGTGGGCCTTTTGACAATCCATCCTTTGGTGGAGAAAAGTATTTTATCACCTTTATTGATGATTTTTCACGTTATGGTTATGTTTATTTGTTGCATGAAATATCTCAATCTGTGGATGCACTTGACGTGTATATTACTGAGGTCGAAAGGAAACTAGATGGAAAGGTGAAAATCATCAGATTTGATAGAGGTGGTGAATACTATGGAAAGTATGATGAAACAGGGCAGTGCCCTGGCCCATTTGCTAAAATCCTTGAAAAACATGGCATATGTACATAGTATACTATGCCTGGAATGCCTCAGCAGAATGGTGTGGCTGAAAGACGTAATCATACTTTAATGGATATGGTTAGGAGTATGTTAAGTAATTCCAATTTACCCAAGTCGTTGTGGATGCAAGCTCTTAACACTGTTGTATACTTATTAAATCAGATTCCTAGTAAGTCAGTTCCAAAAACTCCTTTTGAACTATGGACAGGAAGGAAACCAAGTTTAAGACACCTGCATGTTTGGGGTTGTCCAACAGAGGTTTAATTACATAATCCACATGAAAAGAAATTGGGTTTTAGAACGATCAATGGTTACTTTATAGGTTACCCTGAAAAATCCAAAGGGTATAGGTTTTACTGTCCAAATCACAATACGAGAATTGTAGAAAACAATAATGCCAGATTCATTGAAAATGGTGAAGTCAGTGGGAGTGATAAATCACAAAATGAGGTTATCCAAGAAGTTCGGGTACAGGTCCCTGTACCTATGGATTCAAAGGAAATTGTTGTCCCTATCATTGTTGAACAACCTGACAACATTGAACAACAAATTAATGAACCACCACTCGATAATGAGACTGTCACCAATGAACCGATGGTAGAAGGACCACCAGAAGYAGTATTAAGGAGATCTCAAAGGGAAAGGAGGTCTGCTATTGCAGATGATTATGTGGTTTATCTGCAAGAATCTGATTTTGATGTAGGGACATGTAAGGATCTGGTTTCATTTTCACAAGCCATAGAAAGTAATGATTCTGCTAAATGGATCGATGCCATGAATGATGAATTGAAATCAATGGACCAGAATGAAGTATGGGATCTCGTTGAATTGCTTAAAGGATACAAGAAGGTTGGTTGCAAACGGGTCTTTAAGACCAAACGTGACTCTAAGGGTAATGTCGAATGGCATAAAGCTAGACTTGTGGCCAAAGGTTTCACTCAGAAAGGAGGCATAGATTATAGAGAGACCTTCTCTCCTGTGTCCAAGAAGGACTCACTTAGAATGATTTTGGCATTGGTAGCTTATTATAATTTGGAATTGCAGCAAATGGATGTGAAAATTGCTTTTCTGAATGGGCGTTTAGAGGAAGAAGTCTATATGGATCAACCTGAAGGTTTCTCCATTAAAGGAAAAGAACACCTGGCTTGCAAACTTAAGAAATCAATATATGGACTTAAACAAGCTTCCCGACAATGGTATCTTAAGTTTCATAATACCATTACTTCTTTTGGATTTAAGGAAAACACTGTTGATCGGTGTATATATCTTAAGGTTAGTGGGAGTAAATTTATATTTCTGATTTTGTATGTTGATGACATAATGCTTGCCACCAGTGATCTTGGTTTATTACACGAAACCAAAAAGTTTCTCTCTATGAATTTTGAAATGAAAGATATGGGTGAGGCATCTTACGTGATAGGAATTGAAATATTCTGGTATCGATCACGAGGATTGTTAGGATTGTCTCAGAAGGCTTATATCAAAAGAGTTCTAGAGAGATTCGGAATGAAGAATTGTTCAGCTAGTGTTGCCCCTATTCAGAAAGGGGATAAATTCAGCCTTATGCAATGTCCGCAGAATGAATGGGAACGAAAACCGATGGAAAGAATTCCTTATGCTTCTGCAGTAGGAAGCCTAATGTATGCACAGACTTGCACCAAACTAGACATCAGCTTTGTAGTTGGTATGTTGGGAAGATACCAAATTAATCCTGGATTGGGTCACTGGAAAGCTGCAAAGAAAGTGATGAGGTACTTGTAGGGAACAAAGGATTACATGCTCACATATAGGAGATTTGATAATCTAGAGGTGATTGGTTACTCAGATTCAGGTTTTGTTGGGTGCGTTGACAGTAGAAAGTCTACTTTTGGTTATTTGTCCCTATTAGCTGGAGGAGCAATATCATGGAAAAGTGTGAAGCAAACTATCACTGCTTCATCCACTATGGAAGCTGAATTTGTGGCATGCTTTGAGGCCACGGTTCATGGATTGTGGTTGCAGAATTTTATCTCAGGACTTGGGGTTGTCAACTCTATTTCCAAGCCACTGAGAATTTATTGTGATGACTCTGCAGCTGTATTTTTCTTTAAGAATGACAAGTATTCTAATGGTGATAAACACATGGAATTGAAATTCTTTGTCGTCAAGGAAGAAGCTCAGAAACAACAAGTGTCAATTGAACACATAAGCACACTGTTTATGGTTGCAAATCCATTGACAAAAGGATTACCGCCAAAAACATTTAAGGAACATACCAATAGAATGGGTATTGAACGTAGCACATAACAATTGCTACTTTTATGCGATGGATAGCATTATGTTATTTGTTTTATTTGGCACTTTGAGATCTTAATAAAGGTGTTTCTGATTAATAAAACCTATTTAAAATATGTACGTACATGTATGAGAATAAATGTATGATGACAGGAATAGTCTCTGACGAGGGACATTATTGTTGGACCTTATGAATACACTTCCCGTTTATAGACTATATTTAACAGGTTACTAATGTTGTAGTACATGGAAGGGACTATGTTGCTTTATTAACATGGAACCGTCATGACTCGCAATAGTGGGCTACTTAATTATAATATTATGATGACCGACTGAAAGTCAAGATGAATATGATTTATGACGCACCTAATATCTATATTGTTAAACTCTAACCTTAAATTATCATATGTGTCAAGTGAAAGAATGTAAGACTAATTTTAATCAGTGATTTTAATGACCCATATGAAGAGACGAGTATGGTAGGCGGTTATTTCCGAGTTCATATTATTTTCTTGTCTTAAATACCAAACATTTGGGGAATGTTTCTAGAAATTCCTACCATGATGGTCACTGGAGTATAACCATCGTGGGGAAACTGGTCCTCTCTCTGCCTATAAGAGAACCTCTCATACTTTGAAAGAACGTATCAGAAAGGGGCAAGGGTGAGAAACCGGATTTCTGTTCTGAAATTTGAAGCAGCAACGGTTAACAGGTTTTAATTAAGTCCAAGATCTGTGCATTAATGGATTCAGATTTGACATATGTGAAGATCTTGAAAGTTCCAGGTCCTTTAATAACTTGCAGATGTTTATTTCAGAAATGCGTTGGTAATGTCTGTCAATTTATTTAACAACCACAACAAAAACATATGCAGCCCATTACTAACATTTGACTATTTTAGAGGATCTACTGTGGAGCTGCGACCCTGCTTCTCTGGCCGTGATCGATTCTTATTACGTCTGTAGGGCCGTTTTCCCACAGCGCTAGCATAGAGTGCCCTGAGCCAGCCCCTACATAGAGCTCTTTGAACCCGGGACGAAGGAGACCCTGCTCGCTTAGCTTATGAAAGATCACATAGTAGAATTCCACCTACTCTCTCCACGCCTTGCTCACCCATATCTTCTTTTGGGCGTGGAATTCGATCTCTAGACCTCCAAAGGGTCTGCGTTTGTAGAGAGAATCATCCTTGGAGACCTCAGGTTGGTTGTTATTGTTGGAGAAGGACATAAATGAGATCTTCCGGAATGGAAATTTTGGATTACTCCTGAAATTAACGATGCAGTCATCCAGATAGTCCGAGAGGTCACAATTCGTGGTTGTCTAAAATGCTCAGAAGAGTCTGTAATTGCTTAAATTTGACCTGCATTACTGCTTAAATTTTACCCGTGGCATAAGGCGCCTCTCGACAGAAATATTTCTGTCAACAAAAGGGCCATTAGAGCGATACTCTATGAGGGAAATGGGCGCAACATTTCGTAGTCTTTGTCTGGGTGTATACTCTTGTAAGTTGGGAATTCCAGTGATTTGCAAGAAGGGACCACCTCGCCCATGGTAGCTTCCTGGGTTTGCTCCCTTTGTGATTCTCTGTAATGAGAGCTCAAAAGATAATACCCCCGTGTGGACATGATTAATGAAAAACACAGATGAAAAGCCCGGCTGCCAAATTCAACTTCATGGCATTATTGGACTTGCCTGGGCAACCTCCATTCCCTGGTAGGTAGCAAGAGAAATTGTAAGCGAGTGGGGGATATCTTGATAAGGTAAAGAATGCTTGGATATAGGTTTAGATATAGATAGTATAATTTAAATGTGTGCAACGATTAAATTGAATTTCGTTGTTTGTTATATTTGCGTTTGTGGAGTTTTTTTTTGTGTGGTGAATTAAGTGAAAATGGGGGAGGTGGTGTGTGTAACAGGAGCGAGAAGATTCATTGGATTGTGGGTCCTCTGGTTGTTGCTGAAACGCGGTTACTATGTAGAATAACTTTAAAACACTTATGAAGGACACAGGTCCTACCTTTGAAGGGGGTAGTACTTTTCAATGCAATTTCATGCCATATAAAAGAACATAAAGAACCTTTACCAGGAGAAAATCAATACAACACAATTCAATGCATTACAGAACAAAACCAGTTGAAATGATCAAATAAATGTCCGCTTTCTAAAATAAGCATCTGCCATTGCTTGATCATGATTCCTTTGGATGAAAACCCTATCGAATCTTGGGGATTTTCCGGAAAAATTGCAGTTGTCCTGAAAAATTGCAAAGGTTGTGTCTAGAACGCTTGACCTACTGCAAAATTCTGACTTCTTCTCCGATGGAAACAATTTACAGACACCCACATTTAATTACATTTAATTTATTTTTATAGATTTATTTTCATTAAAAGTTGGAAAAAAAATTCGTCTAAGAAGTTGTACAAGCATCTTGAAAGGAAGATCCGTTCTATCAACAGTGTGCGTAGTCTACTCTGAGCAACGAGCAACAGTGTGCGTAGTCTACTCTGAGCAATGCAGTTTCAAATAATGGGCACCAAACAGGCTAGGCTACAGAGTTTTCAAGGCCAGTGGACAGTACATATATTGCTTATTTTTTTTTTATTGTTGTGAATACACACTTAATGAAATGATTTATGAATGTGAAATAACACAATGTTTATGCTTAGCACATAAACTCAAAAATAAAACAGAAACTTTGTCAATACAAAAAATATAAATAAAAAATAAAAAAACTTAATACTCACCGACTTGTAATTCCAATTTCCAACACATCTCACTTTTCTCCTCTCCTCTTACACAAAAATGGAATACTAACATATATCTGTGAGTTGAGAAGAAATGCATTCATAAACTCATCAAATTGTAATAGAAATTAAAAAAAAATGTAATTATAAAATCATCAAATTGTAATAGAAATTATCATCATATACTTTTTAGATCATGATACTCTAATAAAAGTAGTTCATCCAAAATTCAGAAATGTTTATGCTAGGTCATGATACTCTAATGAAAGTAGTTCATACAAAATTCAGAACTGTTTATGTTGTTTGGCGGATAAGACGACTGTGGAAAACTGTACCAATTAATAATAAAAATGTTAATAAAAATATTTTGCAATGGCCAAATTTATATCAAAGAAAAATCAACATTATATGCATCTTGCTTTCATTCCAATCAAATTAAATTAATTTTGATTTTATTTTTAAACAAAGCCTCTTATAAACCCAATCTAGCAGGAAATCAAATTTGGTTCTATTTTAAAACAAAACATCTTATAAACATAATCTTGGCTGTGGAAAATAAATACTGATTTGTTTTAAAAAGTTTTTATTTTTAAAGAAAACTGTTTATAAATCCAATCTCGTAATTGGTCATCTATATAAACCGAAATGACTCCATCATCAATTCTTCCAACTGCGTGAGATCTTCGAACAATTCTTTTCCCAGTTGGCCATCTCTCATTCCAAACTAGGCAATCAAAATAATGTTAGCAGTCAGTTTATCCATATATTTTGTTAGCTGAATTTCACAACACCCCCGTCCTGCACTTTCTGTAATCTCGCTCCATTCATTTACCAATTATTTGGTACATTTAGACATGATGTCAACAGATGATTGTAGAGGTTTTAAAAAATAAAAAATCTGCACTGATAAATTGTAATAAATTTTATATTAATAAAATATAAAAATGTTTTGAATAATCAACAATTATACATGAACTTATATATTATATTCAATAAAATATTTAGATATGATCATCCAAAACAATTAATTTAGATGTTATTATGTTGTGGATGTATAATAATTTGCAGAGATAAAATTTTCTTATTTAAATATATCATTGAATATAACATATATGTTTCTATATGTCATTGTCATTTACCTTTGTTAATCAAGTGGCACAGGTATTAACCAAAATTTTATAATAATTGACCAATTATTATTAACAAAGTTCGTCAACATGTATTAAATCTATCACATATATAACTAATGATTGTTAATTCCAATACAAACCATCCCTGCATTTTTTCCAAATATCTCCAATCCTTTTTAACTTAAATGCCATGTCCTTTTTATCTTGTATATTTCATGTTTTGTTGTTAAAAGGAATGCTTCAACTTCTTCCTAAATAACATAATATTTAAATCATTTCCTTACATGCTAAGTTTAAAGAGTTTACTTGCTAAGTTTAAAGGGTATTTATTCTAATAATCCCTTAGAGATAACCATGAAAATTAAATGTGAGTAAATTTTTCAACCCTTCATTATCCTCCCTTATAATTTAAAATAATTTTACACCCATGAATATCAATATTTGGACAACTAAATTCCATATATGAGTGTGTTATTTGATGTCATTAAAAGAACCTTTATTTTTTGTTTTGTCTTCATAGAAATATTGTTATTTTTTATTTATAATTACTTTCAATTACTAAATTCAATATATGAGTGTGTTATTTGATTTCATTAAAAAAACTTTTATTTTTTGTTTTATCTTTATAGAAGTATTGTTATTTTTTATTTATAATTACTTTGGACTACTAAATTTAATATATGAGTGTGTTATTTGATGTCATTAAAATAACCTTTATGTTTGGTTTTGTCTTCATAGAAGTATTGTTATTTTTTATTTATAATTATTTATAATTATTAAATTCAATATATGAGTGTGTTATTTGATGTCATTAAAAAAACATTTGTTTTTGGTTTTGTCTTCATAGAAGTATTGCTATTTTTATTTATAATTACTTTTAATATATTTGTAGCTTTACAAAACCTCATTATTACTTATGTTTTGTAAAATGTGAAAATTTCTAAAATTAATATGAGAAATAATCCATCAAATGTAATCATATTTTTATTTTAATATAATATCTACACTTTAAATAATTGCAACAACAAATGCTCAAAAGTCTAAAAACCTTTTACAAATTGAATGATAGTTTTCTCCTTTACATAGTTTATTATTATGTTAATATATTTAATAAAGTATTTTTTCTGTTTGTTAATTTAATAATGAAAATTTTT
>JZKD02S1990744.1:48333-61270 GCA_000966675.3 Picea glauca
GACGGTTCATACTCTCCTCGATCTTAACGACCATTGATCCGTGGCTTAACACCCGATTGGTCCATGATCTCTATTTAAAGAGCATGGAGGGTCATTTGCCGACGATCGATTGTGAAAAACTCTCTTGTAAAATCTCTCTGTAATCTTTTTCTTTGCATTAATAAACTGCTCCAAGTGGCCACGTTTGTTGGGGTCGTGGATGTTTCCCCGTAGGGGTTTTACCACGTGAAAACATCGGTGTGTTGATCTTTGATCTGGTTATGTGAGTGGTTACTGAAGGTGTTCATCCTTTGTCGGAATACCTGTGTTGTCGAACAGGTTGGGCAGGCCTACACCCTATTTAAACCTAGCACTTGACCCGATGCAGACAACATGGATTTGCATGCAGAGGCTGGCACAAATCTTGAGGTGTATTTTTTATACAAGTACAATAGTTGTACTATTATCTTGAAGTGTTTTCCAAGGAGTGTCTTTGGGCACCATGTCCAAACATAGGCAAGTTTATACTCATTTTGATCAGTTTTTTTAGAGTATGATGGTGCTGTTGGTTTCATGCTAAATGTATGTATATGAAAGTATTAGTTCAATTTTCCTTGTATGAGAGCCATAGTGCATCATTTGGCATGTTAAAGAGGGTCTTTTTGGAACCTATTCATAACATTGTCGAGTTTATACTCATTTATCTCAAAATTTCGAGAAGAATTCAATGATAACCTTTGTTTCTAAGATTGGGTATTAGAATTGAAGAGTATCTTCAAATTTGAAATTGTAAGTCCATTTATTGTAATTTTGGCATTTTGAGATTAATGAAGAGCGATCTCACTGTCGAAAAGGGACCCGGAGATATAGTCCAGGAGGGGTGAACTCCATCATCAACTCTTATTTTCCTAGTTCTTTTATTTTATGTTTTGTTATCTCTCATTCTTATGTAAGTCATTTATCTTTTTTAATGAATTTTTGGATAAGTAAGGGGATTCATGTGCATTTTTCAAATAGTGAAAGATGATCAAAATATTCCTAAATCAGGTTAGATGTTGATGTTTGTTTAAAGAGTAATTTGACATCTAATAATTTTTGGATCAAGTTTGGTGAAGGAACGTTTGAAGACTCCTTGTTTGAGAGCACAAATCTCTTTTTTGCAAAAAGGAGCCACCGTGATAAAATATCTAATGAAATTAAGGCTTCATAAAGACATGAACCAATAGATTTAGAAGGAGAACTTTGAACTGAGAATGCAACTACAATACCTTGCGGATGAGATATGAGAGCTTCAAGACCAGTTGGTATGCCATGAAGAATTTCTCAGAGGCATTATTAAAGAATTGGAAAGTGAGTTGCAGGCCAAAGACAATATGTTGGCACAATTCCATAAAGATGAGAAAGTGGAGAAGGAATTGTCTACCATGCAATAGAATCCATCTTCTACAAAACGTTTACAAATGGTAACCGAGGTATGCCATGAAAATGATCCATCATGTTCTATTTCTTCCCATTGAGATGAAACTGTTTCTTTGAATGAATTTAAGGAACATAATTATGGTATTGGATTTAAGCTACTAACCAAGATGGGATATGATGGAAAAGGTTTTGGAATCAATGGCCAAGGAATGACTAATCCCATATAGGCAAAGGGATGACCTCGTTATGCAGGATTGGGATTATGAAAATAAGAATATGGAGGATGCTCTAAGACAGTTGAAGTAAAGGAAGCTTCAAATGAAGAGGTTTGGATACTTCATAAAACATTAGTTCTACCATAACAATATTCTAGCCCTGGGAAATGAATCAAATGTGAAGTATCTTCAAGAAGAGGTGAGCATTCTAAGGATGGAATGAAGACTTTTTCCACCTGTAAGACCGAAATAAATTTATGGTCTATATATCCATGTGTTTTATATGGAGCTCATAACCATTGTATGGTGAAATGTTGGAAGAGACAATCCTTACAGGAAAAGTCATCCAAGAAGGAGGCTAGAAGCAAAGGTCATTTATGGAAGAAGAATAGGGAGAATGACAAGAAAGGATTGTGATTCTAGGATAGGAACAAGAACTTATGCACTCATTGTGGTAAGAGTGGTCATTGGATTGAGAAGTGTTGGACACTTCATCCACAACTTTATCCAAAGTAGAACCAGGAAGATGTGAAAACACTTACAAAGAGATAGGTAGCAACCTCAGCTGAAGTTGATAGTCTTGCTCAGAAATTTGAGAGAGAATTATTTTTAATTTCTTGTTTCAATAGTATAGTGTATGAATACATTGAGGTATGGTTTATGGACAGTGGCTCATCTTTCCACATGAAAGGAATGATATCAGTATTCCTTACCTTCTCAGAAATAAACACATACTTCTATGTGGGATCTGGGACTAATATCAAACATGCAATAAGGGGATTCGGATATGTGAGATTCTTGCTCGAATCATGAGGATTTCTAGGGATATAATATATGTTATATGTTCTAGAGTTGAAAGTGAATTTTCTCTCTGTTTCATCTTTTGAAGATGAAGGATATGGATTTGTGTTTCAGGATGGACAGGTACTCGTATATTAAAAGAAAACTACTTAGGAAACAATAATAGTTCTTGGTGTTAGAAATGAGAGATTATGTAGGTTGCTTGGACAACCTATAATTGGATCCATTGGTTTCTTGGATTCAGTGTCAGATTCAATATCAGATTCAGTGTCGGATTTAGTGTCATAGGTATTTTTAGAGACAGACAGTTGTGAGACGTCTTCCAGTACCATCGGAAGAGTGAGCCCATGAAGAAAATACAAGTATCCTTTCCCTGGATAGGTATGTGGGAAAATTCCATTCTGGGAAAATGGCACATCAATGTTTATTTGTAAATAGAAAAGTTAGCATACATATGTAACACCTTCTAAATTATGTTTCCAATGTTGTAATAAAGGTATTTATTAGCCACTCTTGGAGAATTTTGAGAGTGAGAGGGGTCTTGTAGGGATTTCTAAAGCTTTATTTGGAAGCATTGAAGACAATTGTTGTAATGTTGTCTTATTATCAACTAATGAATTGTATGTAGGTCAAATTTCCTAAGTAATATCATTCTTGTTCTGAAGTACCAAGGTGAAAGAATGGAAGAATGCAACATTGAAGACATTTGACATGTATATTGGGAGCGAGAAGGGAATTGCAGTTACGAAAAATCTTCCTAAAGATGGTAAAGAAACAATATTCTTTGTAAAAATACAAGAGGTAGAATACTTATTAGAAGAGTGAAATAAGTATGTTATTTAAAGTGTATGATTTATGCTATGTACATCTAAAAATGTTATGTAGATGCCATGTTCATTTAATATGTATACCTTGTAAAGAAGCAAGTCAAAAAATACATATGTTTTTGGAAAACATGTTTAGGTTTTGCTATCAGGGAAGGAGAGAAGGAAATGAACAAGAAGTTTATTTAGAGACTCCAATAGATACATCAAGAAGCACAGGAACAAGATAGGTAAGGCATAAACCAACATTCGACTTGGCTTCATGATTTTCCAGATGGACTATCTACAAAAGAGAAGGAGATGGGAATGAATGTTGAGTTCAAAGTTCAGATCTGGATATTGTAGAGCTAAGAGTTAGTGAGTAGAATTCTATAATAAAGGAACTAGTGAGCAATAACTAGAGCTAGAGCCATATCCAGGAACTAGAGCCAGTAGCCATGATCTAGAGCCAACGATAGAGTTGTTTCCAGAAGCTAGAGTTAGAGACATGTTTCATAGAAGTAGACATAAGTACATTGATCCGGATTGGTTTCCTTGAAATTTTGGAAGTTCAAGAAGGAGATCAAAATCTGTATCCAAGATAAATATCCAAGATGGAAGTCTAATATGGAAATTCAAGACAAAGATTAGTTCCAAGATGGAGATTAGTCAAAGTGCATTTCAGCAAGGTGGAAGAGTGAGGAAGCTTATTCATCACTAAGTTGTTGAATAATCCATGAATTTTATTTTCAACAAGGTGGAAGAGTGAGGAAGCTTTATCATCACTAAGTTGCAGAGTAATCCATACTTTTGGAGGTCCAAAATTTCTTCAGTGGGAAGGTGTGATCCATGAGGATCCAGAATGCTCAAAAATTGGTCATCTCAAATGGTAATGAAAATTAAATCAATTCCTAAATCTCGATGAGATATTTCCAATGGCATGTGAATCACCTCAAACGAAGGTCGTATGAGAAAGTTATGTCCTTTCAATTTTTAAACAAAAATAGGCAAAATAAGGATAGGGAAATCTGTACAAATAATATCATCATGCTGACATGGAAACATGATAGGATTCCATGTGGCATCCATACAACTGAGTTGGCATAGGGGTGACATCATGATGATGTCATCATGGTGAAGTGGCAACATGACAGAGTGCCACGTGTTACCCGAAAATGGACAAATTAGCATCTAGTTGGATAGTAAAAAGTAGCCACGTGGCACTACCTCATTGGTCCATGTGGTTGCCTCTTATTAGCCATCGTTTCCAACTCATTGCCAATTGTACACCCTGGCACATGGAACCACCAGATTGAACCACATATTATATGTCCCTGCAACATCAACTCCTAACTGTACCTGTATGGATATGCCACATGTCAATACCACATCATTGTACAATATTCCATGTGTTACACTTTTAGTGGTTCCATGTGGATTGTACAGTTTCCATGTCATCTATACATTCCACATGGCACCACTAAAAGGGTGACATGTGGAGTATTGCACAATGATTTGGCACTGACAAGTGGCATATCCATACATGTACAATCAACAGTTGACATGGCAGGGTCGTACAATATGTGGCTCATTCCGGTGGCACCACATGGTAGGGTGTATAGTTGGCAATGAGTTGGAAACGATGGGAAATAAGAGGTTTCCACATGGAACGACCAAGTAGTGCCACATGGCACCTTCGAGAATTCCAAGGAGGGATGGGGATACAAAATTATGCCCTAAGGGTGTCGAATCTCCAACAGTTCATACTATATATATATATATCTATATATATATATATATATATATATATATATATATATAAAGAAAAAGTATATAGGTCATGGGGTTTGAACCCCCCACCTTCCTGCTAATATTCCCAACAACTTAACACCAAGTGCCAATCATTGTGCCACAACCCAAAACAATAAATTTATGTTTAAAAACAAACCATCTGAGATTCTCGGTCAATGGTTGGGCGGGCCCAYGCCCTATTTAAACCTAACACTTGACTTGATGTAGACTACATGGAATTGTGYGCAGAGGTTGACATGAATCTCAAGTTGKATTTTTTTAGACAAGTACAAGAGTTGTACTATTTTCTTGAAGTGTGTGCYAAGGAGTGTCTTTGGGCACCATGTCCAAACATAAGCAAGTTTATACTCATTTTTCTYAGTTTTCTKAGAGGAGTATGATGGTGATGTTGGTTTAGTGCTAAAGTGATATATATGAAAGTCTTAGTTCAGTTTTCCTTGTATGAGAGTCATAGTGCATCGTTTGGAGTGYAAAAGAGGGTCTTTTGGGCACCTATTYAGAACATAGTCGAGTTTATACTCATTTTTCTCATAATTTCGAGAGGTATTCAGTGGTAACCTCTRTTTMTAAGATTGGGYCGTTGAATTGAAGAGTGTCTTCAAATTTGGTATTGTAAGTCCATTTATTGTAATTTTGACATTTTGAGATTAATGAAGAGTAGTTTCACTATCGAAAAGGGACCTGGAGATGTAGCTCGGGAGGGGTGAAATCCGTCATCAACTCTTGTTTTCCTAGTTATTTTATTTTATGTTGTGTTATATCTCATTATTCTTCAAGTCATTCATCATTTTTAATGAAGTTTTGGATAAGTAAGGGGATTCTCGTGTGTTTTTCAAATAGTCAAAGACGATCAAAATATTTTTGAATGAGGTTAGATGTTGATGTGTGTTTAAAGAGTAATTTGACATCTAAGAATTTTTGTATCAATTGGGGATAGGATATGCCACAAACAATGAGGAAAAGGCCAATGCAACTTATAAGGGACTTAAACTATTAAAGGAAAGACCCATCTTGAAAGTAATTATTATTGGATATTCTACTCTCATCGTTTGACCTCTCCTACAAGGTAATCTCCCATCTTCCTCAACTATTTAAATAATCATACAAAGAGCTTCATGCTAGGATCAACACTCTCAAAACATTTCCTTGTGCAAATTGAAATGACACCTCAATAGATAGGTTGAGTTTATGGCCAATATTAAGGCCACTTTGGTGGAAGGATAACTAATACTTAGGAAAAAGGAGGGGTAGCATTTGGTATCTCATTCCATGCCTTGAATGAAATGCCATTTTTTATATCAAGACAACGATAAAGACTCATTCTTATTCAAAATTACGAGGAAGGGAAAGGGAATAAAAAACCCTCTCATCATATTTTGCATCAATTAAATATTTATCTGAAAATGTAATGTACTTAGCCAATAGAAACAACATAACATCAACAATATTCAGAGAATATTAAAAAAAAAAATACAAGAGACAATGAGATTAAACTTGTAGAATATAAGCCTTGTATTAATAGTTCCAAAAAGGAAAGCAATTTTCATGGGCCTCTTCAAGAGGGAAACCTCCTTTGATAAAATCGCCAAGACAATAACCTTCCTTAACAAATAATTACAAATTGTATAGCTCTATAAATATTTTCTTCCTAATGAAACCCTAGTTACTTATGGTCCCATAATTAATGAGTACTAATCACCCAATGGACCTTATTTAATAAGTATGGCCCTTTTACATTAAGTAACTACCCATTAATGAGCTAATGGACCTTATTCAAAGAAGATGGCATCATATATTAATTGATTAGCTCCTAACTACCCAAAATTAGGGAGGTTAGGTTGGGACCCTAACATGCCCTCCCCCTTTAAAAGTAGAATTGTCCTCAAGGATGGAGGTGTGGAAACTATTGTAAAATTGTTGTTAGTTCCCAAGTGGCATCTTCAAGTTGCATATCCTTCCAATGTAGCAATATGTCTCAAATAGTGTGAAGGAATAGTTAGCAGTTTCTTATGGTTACTATTGCTTCTAGACATAACCAAATGAACCATTCTTCATCAATTTCTACAAGGTTAGTCTAAACTAAAAAATTCAACCCCAAGACCTTCTTCAAAAAACAATCATGAAAGATAAGATGGATCTTGGAGTGGGAAGGAAGGGCCAATACACTAGAGGATATATTAGGGTCCATATAAATTAGGTGTTTGCTTCTTTTTTCCCTTTCCTTTGACAAAGGTCTACTTATAAGGGATTTAAGATGAAGAAACAATTGATCACCTTCTACAAAAGAATGCTCATAGAAATGTTGGTTATCTTGATGCTTCATTTTATTTTGATAAAGAGTGTAAATAATGGTTTATTTGGTGTTAATCATGTGATCCATTTCATGAACCTTAGATGTGCCTGGTAAATATGAAGCCATGAAGGGGGGGTTTTGTGTAATGTCCCCACTTTGGGACATAGTCACAGTGCAAAGATTTATGTTGACCAGAGTAGCCAAATGGATGTTATAGTGAGTACATGGGTATTTGAGAGGCATTGTAGGGTCCAGCGTGCATTGATCATCATATTCCATCATTATGAGCCATTCCGCACAAGTTGTCTTTGGTTTCGTTGCATTCCGACGATTTCCATGATTTTGACTATTTTGAGCTATAAGTTAATTAAAATCACTGAAGAGGTCATTTTGGGCACATTACTTGGAGAAAACTCTTAGTGTAATAGCTCATTGGAATCGTGAGGAGTAACACTACAGGATGGGATGGCTAGAAGTGACTCTCAGTGGCTAGGGAAGCCACAAGGAGAGACAAGGAGCTTTTCAAAGGTAAAAAGGTTAATTAATTAATTAAAGTGATTTAACTAATTAATTAAAGTGATTTAACTAATTAATTAAATATTAATAAAATGAAACTCACTTTGGAGGGACAAGGTGAGCCAAAAGTATAAAGGAAAGGCAAGGGCCTCTTCTCATTCATTCATGTATTATCTTATTTTGATATCTGGCTTTAGCTAGTGAGCCCATCTCTTGGGGGTTTTGAGGGTTTTGACTTAACAAACCCTAGAGGACGATTCTGTGGTGAAAGATTCCACCTAGCTTGTCCCAAGCTTGGTCTCGAAGATGCAATATGCTCCCACACCATTCTAGTTCCAGATATACTCAGTTGCAGGGGGATTCCACATCAGTGACTTGTGCAGATAGAGAGAGGGCGCAGCAGCTGGGGGTTTTCAGCAAAGGGGGGCGCACCATCCTTGGAGAGAGATTCGTTGTAGGAGATTGGCAGGATTTTTGGAGATTCTATCACTTGGGTTCTTCTTGTAGGGTCTTCACCATCATTCCTAGTGCTTTCTGAGAGAGTTTTATGGTACAGATGATTTGCTAGACTAGTGGGACGAATTGAAGAGAAGGAGGGTGTTTCTGAGATTCAGATCTAGTAAGTTTGGAGGCGTTACACTTCAGATATGACCTTGAGACTTCACCTAGTGACTTGCAGTGTCCCAATCTATATTTCTAGAGAGTTTCATAGCATTTGGAGGCCTCCTTCAGTAGGGTCGAATTATCTAGGGGGGCACACCATTTAGTGGAGGAGTTTTAGATCTACAGGGTTTGAGAGTGGATTTGGAGATTTGGACACCTGGGTTGTCCTTACAGTTGGCCAATATATCAATTGGCATCTTTCTTGAGGTGATTGGACGTATTTGATAGCAGGGCCAAAATATTGAGGAGCTTCAAAACTGCAGCAGGGCGTGGCATCTTCCAGCTTGAGGGGTTTGGCACTTGGCATTGGTCTTCATCTCTTATCCAACCTTTGGAGGCTTATTTTGTATTGTCGGGAGCATTTTGTAGCAGCTCTATTGTCTATCTTCTTGGCCATCTATTGAGCATTCCAGATTGGCATCTTCATTGTAGCAGGTTTCTTTATTTTATGAATAAAGCAGTTGAGATGTTTTGGCTTGTCTATCATATTGCATATGGTTGAGGTATGCTCCATGGTTGTCTCTTCTTGTTATTTGTTGAATACACACATATAAACACATCAGTAAACCCTAAGGATGAAATCAAGAGGCCATTCAACAAGTAAACACAAGTAAACCAATAAGACAATAAAGTGTTTGACAAAATGCCACAACCATAAAAGTTTTAAAAAGACACCAAAACTGTGATGATCCTTGCATAATGGATTGGGATCATTACAGTGGTATCCAAGCTTAGATTCTTTCCAGCCAGTGGGAATTAGCACATGCATGCAAATCCATAGAGTGGTCTTCTATACAAAGAGATGTATTTGTTTTACCTTGCTAGAGAGAGTATGATCTTTAAAGGGGAATATTATGCCCTTGGGGAGGAAACTAGGGCTCAATTGAAATTCCAACAGTTTTTATGTATAAAAAATCCTAGGTGGAGAAAAGAGGAGGTTATATATTGGGTCAATATAGCAGAGGAAAACAAATCTATGGATATTTTGGACTTTACTAGAAGGATTGTTGATTGTGATGGGGAATATCAAACCCTCAATGAGAATCTCAGAGGTCTAATGACATTCCATCATTTTGTATCCTATAAAAATCCTAGTTGGAGCAAAGATGAGGTTACACATTGGGTCGGCATGGCAGAGGAAAAAAAATCTATGACAACTAGATGGAAGGAAGCATAGAGAAATCCCCCACCCATTAGGAGCACGCAACTTTGCTAAAGTTGCAAGGTGCCTTGGGAACCAGATCATAGGTGTAGGGGTAAGGGTAAGAAACATATCATTGAGGTACACTATGATAGTGATGATGAGGATTTGGAGCAGTCGGATGATGACAGTGACTCTTGCACAGAGGCTAGTGATAATGAATCTACCTCAGAGGATAGTGATGATGACTCTTACACGGAGGCTACTGATGCTTGCACGCTTGAGGAGGAGGATGACCCTTGTGTAGTGGATAGGCAATAGGATGGACAGGATGATAGCACCAGTGTCTCAACAGACATATCACATACCATTGATGACCTTATGCCTCAGTAGAGTGGTGACACTAGTGAGGATTCACACGTGTTAGCACCTAGAGATGATGAGCTTCCTATGGGGGCCCTGACACATCTGTCACATGTTCATACACCCATGATAGCCATGTCACATGTGGAGATCAGTGGCACACCAGGTATGTTGGATGAGCTTAGTGTGAGGGATGCACACCATGGATAGGTAGATCCACAGATCTAGGAGGAGGTACAGGACATACAGGTAGTTGACCTCACACATACAGGTCACCAAGAGGAGATGGAGTCACAACTGTGGGAGACTCCATTGGTTGAGTAGATTGTAGAGGCTGACAGGTTGATGAAGCACTTACTTCTAGGATCGGCTTGCAGTGACGAGGATGCACTCTTTAGTATCCAGGATGAACATAGCATGTGTCTGGATACATCTATATGGGATCTAGGCGTATATGATAGTAGTAGGTTGAGTGCACAGGAGGATACAACTACTCACACCGGATACAATATGATTCATAGGGAGCTAGTAGTTGAGGAGGATGTGTAGTTATGTATGGATAGGCCCAATAGCACCATAGACAGTGGGCAATTGAGCACATTATCTTATGCAGAGAGTGTCTATGGGGACTCTAGAGTTGACATTAGCGAGACTGATAGTGGTAGTGAGGGATATGAGGTGGCACCTCAGCATGACCATGATCAAGGGTCACACCACTTAGCAACACAATTGAGAGTTAGTGAGACTATGATCATGGCAACTACTAGACGTATTGATGACATGCATGCAATGATGGAAGATTACTATTGGAGAGCATCAGTAGCACAAGGTAGCTCAGATGGAAGATTTTCCATGGATGATTTTCACACTCTCCAGGAGAGAGTATCTATGATGAGGACTGTCTACCAACAGTTGTTGACAGACATGGATTATTTACTGAGGGTTGGTGAGATGTATCATGAGGCTCTAAGGGAGCAAGAGTTGGAGATGGACCAACTCACTCAGGAGTTGGAGAGCAATCGAGGATTCTTGAGAGGCACACAGACCGCCCTTCATGAATCGGAGTCTAGGACATATGAGTCTCCTGAGGAGATCCATCAGAGATCCACTTCATCTGTCTTAGTGGATACTTAGATGTATCAGTTAGCCACATGGTCAGAGGATGCTGGTGGTCTAGTAGAGGAGCTCCAGTTGATGGAGGACACTTCCATTTGTGTTCCGAGAGCAGTTGACCTCCATGTAGAGGTTGATCTAGCAACACACCCTAGATCTATGATGCAACATGAGTCTACAGGAGACGACATGAGTATGCTGGAGCATACAATGATGGGGGATAGTTCATGAAGTCATGCCCAGAGGTATGGTGACATCTAGAAGGGTATAGTGCCTTGCAGGGAGGAGACACACTTAGGGGAGTATGCATATTTCACTCTTTTGCAGCAGCCCATAGTTATGATTGAGCACCTTCACCAGATCAATAGTCACATGAGGAGAGATAGACAGTGGCTGAGAGCATGGAAAGTGACTAGGCCAAGGCCACCTGACATGAGTACCTTTACGGCATCCAGTCAGAGAGAGAGAGGGATTGTCATAGGCAACTAGTTGAGACTTGGTGCGTGAGAGAGAGCATCATGGGGCAGGTGGTAGAAGATGAGAAATAGGGATTCTAACAGTGATCAGTCTCACATAGGAGAAGTTAGAGGAGATTGGAAGTGATAAACTTCCAAGTTTTCCATGGGACCCAAGAGTCCGTTCTGTTAGCACGATGTTCATGTTGACCTAGGTTGTACCAGAGAGCCACACACTCCACCTTGGGTTGGTTTGGAGTGGGTCTGCGAGTACTTGTCCTATGGGGTGAGACCTTTCCTTTCGCTTGATCATCATGATAGGGCATGGAGATGTTTGGACAGGTACTTCTTCTACAAAGATGCCTTTACAGATACATTTTCTAGATAGCAGGTCCGATGGTCACAGGTATTCTAGCTTGAGGATCCAGGAGAGGAGGATTCAATATGTATGCAGGGGGCAGACAGTCATGGTCAGAGTAGTGCAATGCCAGCATGAGGTTCTTCGATAGAGGTTAGCATGGGACCCAGGGACTATAGGATTGAGCAGTTCATTAACCGACGGGGGAGAGTGGACCATTATAGGGGAAAGTTATTGTAACTTTCCATTGATCTTTAGTGTTGAGAGGAGTGTATCACTTGCGGGTGCCTCACGGAGGGCTTGCATCACCTCGGTAGGGCATCAATATGTGCAATTGATGGAGGCCAGGTGGATATTGGTAGAGATTTGGAGGATGGACTCTTTTCAAGATGAGGCCTTGTGTCATGTGCAGGAGGTTCACAAGGTTGATATCTTTCAGGACTATGCTTCGCAGAGCATTGCAATTCACTTCCTGACATGGGATCTAGGGGGTGGAGTATACTATTGTTCGCCTTTCGATGGGTTCTACTATGTAACCCACAGGTGGACATGGGATCCTAGTATTTTACTTGGAGGTATTTGGGTATTTCTTGAGGACAAGCAATTTTCTAGCAAGGAGGACTGTAATGTCCCCACTTTGGGACATAGTCACAGTGCAGAGATTTATGTTGACCAGAGTAGCCAGATGGATGTTATAGAGAGTATAGGGGTATTTGAGAGGCATTGTGGGGTACAACATGCATTGATCATCATATTCCATCATTATGATCCATTTCTCACAGATTGTCTTTGGTTTCGTTGCATTCTGACGATTTCCATGATTTTGACTATTTTGAGCTATAAGTTAATTAACATCTCTGAAGAGGTCATTTTGGGCACATTACTTGGAGAAACCTCTCAGTGTAATAGCTCATTGGAATCGGGAGGATAAACACTATAGGATGGGATGGCTAGAAGTGACTTTCAGTGGCTAGGGAAGCCACAAGGAGAGATAAGGAGCTTTTCA
>JZKD02S1990755.1:58320-68606 GCA_000966675.3 Picea glauca
AGCTAGAGAATTGGGGAGTTGGAGCTTCCCTCAGGTTGTAGCCTGAGAAACTAGGGGGTTGGAGCCTCCTTCTAGTTGCAGTTGGAAAACAAAGGAAGTTGGTGCTTCCAATGAACGTAATTCTTCAAGACATATAAGAAAAATAATTTTGTGGTTTTCTCCTACTTTGGGTTTCCACGTAAAACATTGGTGTACTTTGTATGTGTATAATTGTTCATTTGTTCATTGCTTATTTACTGTGCAACTATTGGATGATAATTCTACATTGATATAACACTTGGATTATATGGTTAAAATGATTAAATTTTTCTATTATTGATTCACCCCCCCTCTTAGTAATCCAACAATTGGTATCAGAGCAGGTTCCTTAAGGAAACCGTTTAACAACTAGAAGGAGATCATGGATTATTATGAGAATGGCGTACCAATGTTTAATGGTAAGAATGGTTTTAAGTATGAGATGTGGAGCATAAGGACAAAAGTATTTTTACATGCAAAGGGAAATTATATTTGGCTATCATTTGTTACAGGATATGATAGTTCAAAAAGGGCAAAGACTGCAGCCAAGAAGGAATTTGGGAAGAATAACAAAATAGAAATGGATTTCATCTGGGAAGGATTACCTAACCCGATAAGAGAAAAGTTGGTAAATGTTCATCAGAAAAAATAACTTTGGGATAAGTTACATGACATATATTCTTCACCCATCACAGATTCATAAAATGTCAAAGAAGATGCAGATACAAATCAAGAAGAATTATGTTCACCGTGTCAATAAGATTAAGAAGATGAAGATTACATAATCACCAAAGGTATGTTGTTTTGTGTTAATTGTGAAAAATGTGGACATCTTGAAATAGAATGTCATGAAGGAAATGAGACAAAAAAAATAATTGAAAAGGAAGACAATTATGAAGAAGAATTGATTAGTTCTTTAGATGAAATAAGAGAAGAAAACAATTCACTCAAGAAGAATTGATGAAACAAAAGGAAAGTGTTCACATTTTTGAAGAAGCCCAACATGTCATCGATAACTTAAGAACTCAGCTAGAAGAAGCCAGAAAGATCGAAGAAAATATGGAATATCAAAAGCAGTGTTTGGAAACCAACATAGCATCATAGAAGGAAGAAGCAGAAATGAGAGAGAATATATTGATAGATCATCTTAAGGAAAGAACTAACGATCTAAACTAGCTTGAGGCGGAGTTTGTTCAAGAAGAGAAAGGACTTGAAGAAAAAATAATCACATTAAAAATTCATCTTGAAGAAGTGAAAAGAACAGAAGAATTCATGAAGTCTTAGATAATGAAGAAAGAAGAAGAGGTTGAGAAGCTTGAAGAAAAAGTGTCACATTGAGAAGTAAAATCGTCAGGCTCAATAAGAACGTTGAAGAGACAGAAACATCCACATCAGTTATAGAGAATGAAGAGAAGCACTCTAGGTTACTAGAAAAGAAGAATGACAAAAATATAAAGAGTTATGCAGAAGTACTCAAAGGAAGGAATCATGGTCAACCAGAATCTAAGAAAACTATTGAAGATACATCTTCAAGAAGACCATCCATGTTCAAGCCACAAAGAAACTTCAGTCATGATCATCATCAGTCAAGACAAAAAATTTAGAAGGACTACGCCACAAAGAATATCATTCACACCCAGGTATGCAAATTTATTTTATGGTCATTTTTTTTGTTGTACTAACTTTGGACATAAGGTTGCAGATTGCAGGGATTATAAAAGAAATTTTCAGGCAAGAAGTGCCTAAGTGGCTGCACGTAACATTGAGTATTACAAATGTCATAACTATGGACACATAGCCAGTGATTGTCGATACATGATCGATACTTCCATGAAAGAGAATATTGATATCAGATATAAGAAAGTATGGATAAGAAAACAGGAAGAACATATGAACAAAGACCAGGTACCAAAGATCACAAGAATGGCAATAAAATGAGATGAAGAAAATTCTACAGAGAAAAAGAAAGATGTCAGATACATAAAGGTTTGGAAAATAATTGAATGAAATGAAGGGCAAGTAAATAAGAAATAGGTTCAAGAGATTTTACTTTCAGGCATTGTAGTGAAAGATGAATCAACATACAGAAATAAAGAAGTCAAAGCTCAGAGACATAATGAATCTACCAATGAAAATGATGATGAATACACATCAGAGAAGGAATTGCTCTGATCCATCCAGCTTAGAGACTCCCAAGTAATATGAATATTAGACAGGGGGAGTCTATGCGATAGTTGTGACAGACCAAAGAACCATCCTTTGAGCATATTGCAAAGTTTGAGAATACATATTCAGAGAAATAAATTATCATAAGTACAGTTTGATAGATTAATCAAGACTTCATGATAGTATAATGATAAATGGGTTAGCATTATGGACAATTGCACAAGTAGAGTCTTGGACAATATGGAAAGAGATGGATTTGTAAGAACACTTAGTAGGTTTGGATAGATATATGATAGTTGACGAGAGCATGGATTCATAGATTGGTTCAGAGAGTGGTTCAGAGACAAAGGAACATTATCGTAATGGATGATAATTACACAGGAAATGGCTCAAACAGTGCGAATGGATTACAAATTGACAGATATTTTTTGCACCCAGGAATTTCATACAACAGTTCACATTCCAAATAGAGTAATGCTCATAAAAAAATTGGACAAAACTCCTTACGAGCTATGGAAAGGAAGACCACCAAATGTGAAGCACTTCAGAGTTTTTGGAAGCAAATGCTGCATCAAAAGAGAAGATGGCAAAATGGGAAAGTTTGACTCTCGTGTGGACAAAGGAGTACTTGTTGGTTACTCAAGTATAAGGAGAGCATAAAAGTGTTACAATTTGAGATTGAACAAAATTGTGGAAAGTATCAACGTAACAATTAATGAAACAGGCAGACCAAAATCAAGGGAAGAAGAAAATGAATCAATGGAACAACCTTCCGAAGAAGAAGAAAAATATGAAAATGATGTAGAAGAGGAAGATGAAGAGAATCTGACAGAAACATAAGAGAAATTTCACCAAGTGTCTCCAAAGACACCCAATAAATGAGTAGAGAAGAATCATCCCTCAGATTGGATTATCAGAAACAAAGATGCAGGAGTTGATACTAGAAGAAGAAACTGTTCACCGAAACAAACACACCTAGCACTCTTATCTACAATTGAACCAAATTGTTTTGAAGACAACAAGGATGAATTTTGGAATAAGGCCATGGATCAAGAATTAGATAAAATATAGAAAAATGACACCTGGGAATTGGTTTCAATACCAAAAAATAAGAATGTGATCGACACAAAATGGGTTTTCAGGGATAAATTAAATGAAGATGGACAAGTTACAAGGAACGAAGATAGATTGGTATGCAAAGGATATGCACAGATTGAAGGAATCGACTTTGAAGAGACATTTTCCCCAGTTGCCAGAATGGAAGCAGTCTATTTTCTTTTAGCCTATGCATGCTCCAAAAATGTTAATGTATATCAGATGGACGTAAAATCATCTTTTTTGAATGTGGAACTTGAAGAAGAAGTCAACATTGAGCATAATGGAGTTTCATAAGCTCCTATGCATTTTTTTTCCAAGGCCAACATGGCTACACTAACCACAATTGCCTATTACAGGGTTCTTGAAAATCGACCTATCATTCAGAAATCACACTATGCCTCATTGAGCAAAACCATAGAGTCAAAGATTCTCCAAAAAATGGTTTTATGGTCAATGGAATGAAAACATATGGGCCCCATTAACTAAAACTCAGCGATGTGAATCCAATCCAATAGATGGTATGTGCATTTGATTCCTGGTTGGAGTTTTATCGTGATTTGCAACTCTCTTCCTCAAGCCATTTAGGGACATGGAAAGGAACGACAAGGAAATGTCTTGGTATAGGTCTAGGTCTGGGTATGGTAATGCAAGGAAAGGAAAATGAAGGAAAGGCAAGGCAAGCCAATGAAATAGATGAAGAGGCTAAGAAAATATAGACATGGAAAGGAAAGGCAAGGTCTAGGCCTAGGTCTAGGTCTAGGTAAATCCTATTAATAAATATAATCCATGTTTCACAACTATGAAAATACCTTAGATATATGAATAAAGAGAGATTATGTTTTGACACTGAAATTCTCAAGCAAGTATTTTTATCTAAGATAGATGGGATACCAATTTGTATAATTTGATTTTTAATGAATCCTTCGATTCTAATTTTTACTTATTGAAGTTTTTCATTTACTACAAGCATTATTTTTTTTAGGCGAAAAATAAGGTATGATACATGAATGGCTTTACTTTTTTATTAAATTAACTTAATGCTTTCCTTGACATGGTATGGCAAGGAAAGGCATGGCTTGGCAAGGAAAGGAAAGAAAAGGAAAGGCATGGCATGGCATGACATGGCAAGGGAAGGAAAGGCAAGGACAGTAAAGGAAATGGAAGGAATGATGTGGCATGAAAAGGAAAGGAAAGGCATGGAAAGCCATGGCATGGAAAGACAATGAATGGAAAATCATGGAAAGGCAAGGAAAGGCATGAAATGGCATGGAATGGAACGTTAACCCATAAATAGTGGCACATTACCCCTTAATTGGGGCATATTACATTAGTAATGTTATTTTATTTATGTCAGCTTAGGTCCATTAGTTGTAATTGTACCTCCTAGTCTCCTATGTATACTGAGAAGAAATTTTCATTTAGAATCATCTTGTATTTGGAAATTTATGTGGTGTATAAAGAGGTTATCTGAAGTTATATTTTTTCTAAGGCATTGATTACTTATTCTAAGGTTTTTCTATGCTATATTGATATTTGGTTCATAAGATATGGAATCATAGCTCAAGGTATTGGGGTGTCATTGCTACATCTGAGACACCTGGGAATTATCACTATAATTTTTTTTTCTAGAATGTTTCAGAAGGAACCCCTTGGGGGATATTTAGTAGACGGATGAAGGTACGCTGGGTTCAAATTTCAGCTCTTGAGGCCTTATACTTTCAGAGATATATCATGCGTAAGATAGGGTTCTGGAATCATCCTGAATTGAGTCATTGCAGAATTTTCTGTATAAAATGTTTTATGTAATATTTAAAACACTAAAATCTTGAAGACAGTGACAAAAATATGAACTACAAGGGATGATGGATTCAACTAAAGCTAAATTGGAGGAAATAATGGATACTAATATGGATGGTTTAAAAGGGGAGATCATGGAAGGATTGAAAATTTTCCTAATAGAGAGGACACGTGAAAATGAAAATGGATCCCATGAAATTCATGATGAGTACACAAGGAAGATTAATCAAGATTGGAGAAACTCCAACTTTGGGTTGAAGACCAACCATGTTCCTAAGATCAATATGAGGAAGTTTGATGGCAAGGACCCAATCACATGGACACTTCAGATGGAGCAATTATTTTTTCTACATAATGTGCCACATACACAAAAGGTACAAATTGCTTCTTTATATTTAGAACCCAATCAATTTGTGTGGTATACATCACTTTGTTCTCACAAATCACTCATCACTTGGACAATTTTCACGGAAGAAATGATAAAAAACTATGAGCATACAAGGAGGAATACCTTCTTTAGCCAGTTGATAAATATCAAGCAAAAGGGTTCAGTTACAGAGCACATTGAGAACTTCCAAAGATTGAATATAAAGGTAACAAATATTCGAGATGAGCACTTGATTAACGTATTCATAGGAACTTTAAGGGATATCATTTAGAATGAGGTTCGCCTTTGGGAACCCAAATCATGAGAGAATGCATTTAGGGTGGAAAGAAATGTTGGAAGTAAAAATATGGATATTGTTATTGGATAAATCAGTAAATGCGAACATAAACTAATCTCCCTAGATCCACCTAGATCTAGAACATGGATAAATCAGTAAATGCGAACATAAACTAATCTCCCTAGATCCACCTAGATCTAGAACAAAACCAAATGGGACATGACGCTTTCCCTAGATTACAATCATTGGATTTACTACCAAAGAAGGAATGAGTGACATACATTTAAATATTGCTTCCTTATATCTTTGTTAGTAAATCCAATGATTGTAATCTAGGGAAAGCGTCATGTCCCGTGTTGTTTTTTTCTAGATCCAGGTGGATCTAGGGAGATTAGTTTATGTCTGCATTCACTGATTTATCTAATAACAAAATTGGCAACTCCACTGGGGATATACTTGTTTGTGGGTTTTTTTTGGCCATTTTCTTTTAGCCTACCTTTTTCACTTTAATTCAGTCTCTAAGTCTGTAGGGGATCCATCCAGACTCTCTGTATCTAAAAGTTCACTTAGACCCTTTGTCTTATTTCCAAAATTTCTTTGTTTACAGACACTTCCGCACTATACTCTATATACAGCTTGATGAAACCTTTGATTTCCGCATGCTATTGTTTATCCCAGTGCGGAATTTTTGCACCCTACCTGTTGCTAGCCTATGGAAACTGTTGATTTCCGCACTGTAACCTATTGCTAGGTTGCAGCGGCATCTGTGATTTTTTTTTGGATCGAGTCTTGTCACCTTTTGATGCCCAACGTTTCTTTGATGAGCTGGGAGGAATTTTTAATGCCAATATTTGTCTGTCTTCTGAGTTTGAAACTTGTTCTTGATTGGTTTTCGGAGATCGAACGCCTTTCTTACTAACTATTTCCAGTTTTACTTCTTGATTTTTATCAACAAGGATATAGTCTCTAATTTTGCATCTGAGTGATTGATTGATTAAAAGTATTTTGATTAGATTTAAAGTTTTGGATTGATTACATTTTCTAGATTTCTTGTTCACTGGAAAGTCATTTTTCATTTGCCTTTGATGAAACACTTTCTTTTCATTTTTACTTTCATCTTCATTGAAAGTTTGATTTGGGTGCTTGTTGAGTGTATCAATTTTCTTTAATTACTTGTCCTTTCTTCATTATACCCTTGATTTGGTTTTAGAAAGGAATAATTTAAAGTCATTTATTCTTTTAATTAATCATTCATAAGAAAGTTTTTGCATTGAAATATTTTTTAGAAGAGAAAATTGAGAAATTTCATTACTTATGATTGTTTGAAATTATGTTTATTCAAGAAAAAGAAAGTAAATTTTGTAACTTTTGTGTTTCCGGAAAGATATCTTCTCCCTACTGTAGATAGAATTCATTGAATGAAATATTACATCATTCATCTCTATTTTCATATTATTGGGTCAAGATCTCATACAACATTGGTTTCATTTCTATATTCCTCTTGTGTCAACAACAACCTCTAAAACACTACCTAATTATAAAATTTACTTAATAACTTTTATTTTCTAGGGCTCTTTTACACCAACATTAGCTAGGTTAGTGCTTTGGAATAGGTTGTGAGGCACAATCTCCAAAGCATAAAACACACAATCTCATATTATGATAGGGACTGGTCAAGTCCATTTGCAATATTTTGTCTTGGGAAGCCCTTCTAACACAAGGGTCAATCACGAGGTCGCATTGAGACTGACAGAGTTACTCACCCTACTTTATTGGTATTAGTGTAGAGATTTCACGTATTATGGGGGTCGCTTGAAGGTATACCCACAATGATTAATGGAAGCCTCTCAAGTTGATTTCAGGTTAGATACCCTGCCTTTGCGTGTGGTTCGGACTGCCAACTATTTCCCCAGGCATCACTATTATTCTTGGTAACCTTATCAGCCTATATTTTTAGGGTCTTACATGAGGTGCCTATGGAAGGGAAAGTCTTCACGGTACCTAGAATCGACGTTGGCCAGACTCAATCGGGCTCCTTGGAGGGTATACCCACAATTATGTGTGGGATATTCCACCAGGGTGTAAGTCCATTAAGCAGGTCATCAACGTAACTTTTCCTCCCGCTCTATCCTATCCCCTTCTTGTCTTGACTTCGTGATGTTGGATTTCATCACCAACTAGTGACTTGGAAATAAGAAGGTTTGTTTTCTTGGATTGATATCTAGATTTTATTGGTAAGTGTTGTTTTTTTTCGTAGTTTGGCCAGAGACTTTTCCCATACAATTTTTGGTTCATCGAATATTCACCCTCCACATTGTTCACGTAGGATACAAGGACTACCCCCGAAGGATCCAGGAGGTTACCTCCCCTTGCTTCCTAATTCACCAGAGGGCTCACCTGAGCAGAGGGCTATCCAGGATAACGTAACCATACAAACGAAATGTTCCACTTCTTTATAATATTTTTGAATCATTTCCGATTCTCTAGAGGATTTTTGTCTTCCTCAAACTCTGTTACCATATTTTGGGTACAAGAGACATATTATTCGGATGAACTCATCGGGAGAACTTGTTGTTGAAACTTATGGAGCACCAACTGGGCCTTACACAGTCTGTGGTTTAGATAAATCCCTTGTTTTGGGTGAAGCTTTTCTAACCCCACCCCACACGATGCGGGGGATTGACGGTAACGTACGAGCGAGCCTATCCGAATCCTCTGTTACCTACATAGTACCCCTCAAAAATTTTGCTGGTACAACTAGCAATATCACTGTCATTTCGAACACATAGTTAGTTGGTCCTAGCTGGAATTTTTCTCTCCAGATGGCCCATTATACTATGGTCCCACGTACTACAACCATTCCAACTGGGAATGTAGTGGTTAGTTAATCTCCCTTTGGGACACCACTTTCATCTAGACCTATCGCATCACTTCCTCTTGGGTATCATTCTTTGAATACTTCTATTCCCATCCCTACCCAGGTTCCATCTAAAGGTTCTGGACTTTTTGTTCCCCTTGGGTATAATGCTACTAGTTGTGTTCCTACACCTTCCCAGGTTCTCTCTGGAAGGTATTATCCCCCTTTTCTTGGTAGATTTGGCCCTAGTGGCTCCACTCCAATTGGAGGCACCTATCCTCAGTTCACTTATGGTTATCATGTTACCATTGGAGGGAAATCTAACACTAGGGGGAAACCTCAATTTGGGAGTCAAACTGAAATTGGGGCACATCCTTCTCTTGGAAAACAACCCTCAGTTGGAGGTTACAATCCACCCTATGGATAGAATATACCGGGATAACTAGCCCAGTATTAGAACCTTCTCGCCCAGGGACCTCCACAATCGTCTGGGGGGAAACAAAATCAAGTTAACTCTTTTGTACCCCCTAGTTTTGGCTAGCCATATCCAGGGTCGTCAAATCCCATTTGGGGTTCAAACGTTCATTCTAGTGTCCCTTTTCAAGGGAACATCTCTAATCAAACCAAACATATAAGTTACATGCCTTTGTATCCACGTATGAATTTGTCAGGACCTTCGCCTTACACGCAGACTACTTACAGTCCTACTGGTATACCGATGGGACTTCCTCCCCAAATTCACCAGTATCCTCACGTGAATAGACAATTACCCTTTTATCCACTTTAGATCTACCCGACTTGTATAGAATCTTGAATGACCCTATCTTACATTCTTCCCATTGGCCTGTTATAGCGACCAAGTTACCCTCCGACATTTCGAAATTTGACCGTAAACCGGGAGAAGACCTAAACAATCATGTTATGACTTTTCAGCTTTGGAGTTTGTCCAAGTATTTAATGGATGACTACATTCGATTATGACTCTTCCAATGAACTCTTACGGGTTTGGCTGCAAAGTGGTATATAGAATTACCACGAGGCTTCTTCAATGAATTCAATACACTATCCATGGAGTTTCTCACACATTACCATTTGTCAATCTGCTATGAGACAAGAACCGAGATTTTGAGTTCCTTTAAGAAAAGTTTGACCACTCATATTTCTGATCACATCCATGAGTGGGGAATAAGATGAAGTTTGATCAAAATCAACCTTCTGGATTAGTTATTGGATGAATGGTTCACCAAATCATTCGTGAATAAAATATCTCGTGATATTTCCATGGGTGGAGTTGTCACGGAAGAGCAGGCAATTAGTCGCACTCTGTACCTAGATCTTGTTTATTCGCAAATGGGCACTCTTTACGACTTACTGCCTGACATTCCTTGCCCTTCTACCACCACCACCTCAACATCCCCAACAACTTCTCATGTTGTTGACGATGTGATTCGTACCTTCCACACTAACGCTAAATCCAGTTCAACCACTCACACCAATCCTAAATCTACTGCTTCTAATTTTGTTAATCCCTAATATTGGCTCATTACCCCTTAATTGGGGAATATTAGACTAGTAATGTTATTTTATTTATGTCACCTTTATTCCATTAGTTGTAATTATACCTCCTAGTCTCCTATATATACCAAGGAGACATTTTCATTTGGAATCATCTTGTACTTGAACAT
>JZKD02S1990755.1:72274-118630 GCA_000966675.3 Picea glauca
AATCATCTTGTACTTGAACATTTAAGTGGGGTAAAAGGAGGTTGCCCCCTCGAAGAGGCTTATTATCTGAAATTATCTCTTTTTCAAGTCGTTGAGTACTTTTTCTGAGGTTTTTATATGATATATTGACATTTGGTTCTTAAAAAATTTTCAAAGTTCTCTGACTCCCACTCCTTCCACCAACAAAACTTATGAGGTTAACTCCGTTCAATCTACCCCTGCCGGAAAAAATAAATCTAAAAAAGGAAAGGGTAGGAATAAGGAGGATAAAAATAATAATAATCCGCAATCCAAGAAAAACAAAACGCAACCTTCTGATGAAAAGGATAAGCGTAAACCTCGATATCCTTGTCTTATTTGTTGTGACGACCACTACAAGAAGGATTGTCCAAGACACGTCGAGGTCACTAAGTTCCTTCAAGGGACCAGAAAACCTCCTACACCTGTCGTTTTGTCTCAGCCCTTCCCTTCTCAATAGCAGGCCCAACTGGTCATCCATGACAAACCTTCTCCTTCCACTACTTCATATGTCCTTATGTGTACTAGTGATTCTAAGAAGAACGACGTTGCCATCACCACTTGGGCCAAAGATTATTCTCCTTCCAAGGAGAAAGTTGACAATTTACCACTATCATTGGTTCAACCGCCTCCCTCAATTTCACCTCCCAACAGTCATCTTCATCTCAAACGACCAGGCCCAGATACAGTTCTATGCCCCCCTCTCAAGGGAGTTGTTCAAATGTCTGCATTTAATCCTCATGCGTGTACTGCTCAGAACTACAGTATTGTAGAAGATATGGTGCAAGCACCCTCCACGATGTCAACTCTCGAAGTCCTTCAAATTTGTCTCGATCAATGGAAGGCACTGTTAAAATCCATCGGTGGAATTGACCCCACAGATACAAATTTGATAATCTTTGATATGGAAGATCACATTCCAAGGATACCTCCTCAGATAGCATTTCAGATACAAGTTGTCATAGAGAAAAAGAATATCTGCAGAACCGTTATTGATGAGGGTGCCTTGACATGCGTTATGTCTATTACCTATTGGAAAGTCATTGCCTCTCCTCCCCTCACTGAGTCACATGACACACTTCAGGGCACAGGCCTTGAATGGATCTGGTTTTAAACCCTATGGTGCTCTTCCCTCGTTTTCTATTACGTTGGAAGGAAAATCAGTCAATGTCAATGTCGAGGTCTTTGATGCGCCTCTCAATTATAACCTCTTACTTGGCCATAGCTGGATTGATTTCATGCGTGGAATTGTGTACACACTTTTCCGTGTGTTACATTTCCCACATCAAGGAAAAGTGGTTACTGTTGACTAGCTGGCCATTTTTAACTTTTATTCTCGTACTAGCAATGTGTCATTCATATCGAAGACACCTCCCGGGTACAGTAATGTTAGTGTGGGACTTCTGAAATATTCAACTTTGATGGGTACGTCCCCAATCCCACCACCCGACATTCCACCTCCTTTTGTCGCCTCAATCAACACGATTTCCACCTTTGTTCATGAAATCCCCGCGTTTTATGACCCATGGATAGTACTCACCCCTGGTGATTATCTTCGCTATGGCGAGAAAATGCCCTTAAGTTTGGTTAAATCCACTTATCATGTTATTCAATCGACAACCCCTTCTAATTCCTCTCTTGGTGATTCATCTACCAATTCGTTTCACGTCATATTTCCTACAGACAAGATGATTATGTCCATTTTGTCCATGGAAGACACCCCATGGGATGATGGACATTATCGTTCCATTCTCTTCCTCGAACAACACACCATAGAGAGTTACCAACGAATTTCAACTACGTCGACCATTGTCAACATTTCCTCTATTCCTGATTCAACACACGATGTGTGATATGAAGGGAACCTGAGTAACATTTCACCCACCGTTCCTCTTAAAATATCCATTAAACCTGGAGTTGTCAAAAATGTTCACATCGGAGCTTCATGTTCCACTGATGAGGTCGTCACTTATAAGTCCCCTTTTCAATAATTTCGTGACGTTTTCCCTTGGATCTATGAACAGATGTCGGGTATTGACCCCGATATCGTTGTACATGAAATTAAGACCTATTTGGACGCTAAACCCATTCGATAGAGACTTCGCCCAGTCCACCCTCATAAAGTCACCACCATGAAGCTTGAAGTTGAAAAACTTATCAAGGCTGGATTTATCTATCTTGTGGCTTTAACTCATTGGGTATCCAATCTCGTTCTAGTCACTAATAAGCAAGGCATGATCTGTGTATGCGTCGATTATAGGTATATCAATAAAGCTTGTCCTAAGGACAACTTTCCAACCCTCTTTGTAGACCAGATAGTCGATGATTTCCCTGGGAGTGAAATATTGTCTTTAATGGACGGTTTCTCCGACTATAATTAGATTAAGATTTTACCCGCGGATCAACACAAAACTTATTTCATTTTCCCTTGGGGTACCTTTGCCTACCGGAAAATTTCTTTCGGTTTGAAGAAAAATGGTGCGAATTTTCAACGTGTCATGTCTTATGCTTTTCACGATATCAAGAACATTGTCCAACCATATCTCGATGACCTGCCGACGCATTCCATAAGTCGTGAAGACCACCCAACACACCTTTGAGCCATTTTCCTTCACTGTCATTTCTATCGTATATGTTTAAAACCACACAACTATGCTTTTTGTGTGGAGTCTGGCCTACTTCTGGGTTTTATTGTGTTACTTCATGGAATTAGGGTTTATCCTCTAAAGGTTTATTTTATCCTTAATCTACCTCCTCCTTCCACTTTAGACCAGCTTCAAAGTTTGCAAGGGAAGGCAAACTTTTTGCATCGATTGTTTCCAAATTACACTAAGATAACGCTAGGATTTACTCGACTATTGAAGAAGGGATATGAATTTGTATGGGATGAGACTGCCAACAAAACCTTCAAAGCTTTGAAACTTTCTGTCACACGTACACCTATTCTTTTCCCACCGGGTTACAGTCGAGATTATTTCCTCTACCTCTTTGCCTCAGACTCTACCATTTCCATGGTTTTAGTCCAAGAAGATGATTTGCATGAAAAAAATGTAATTTAATATTTGAGTCGAGGTCTCACGACCACCGAATCCAAGTACCTACATGTGGAGAAAACAACCTTGCTAGTTGTTCAAGTTGTCCAACATTTTTTTCACTATGTCCTATTATGCAAGACCACTGTCATTTCTTATTGCAACCCTATGCAACATATCCTTGCACGCCAATTTCTAGGGGGAAAGTACTCCAAATGGATCATTATTTTCCATGATTTTGACATAGAGTTTGAACGTGCTAAGTCTAAGAAGTCACTGGTTTTTCCCGAACTGATATCTGACCTTCCCTCCGCTGAGACAGACAATGTGGCAGAGGATTCCTTACCCGATGAATCCCTTTTTCTGATCAGTTTCAATGATGTTTGGTATGGAGATATTATCATTTATCTCCAAACTCAAACTTTCCAGCCCGACCTCTCTAGTACTGACCATTGTCGCATACGATATCAAGCCCGTCAATACATAATTCTAGGTGATACTCTTTATCGTCGTGGTGTTGACTCTATTTTCCAACGTTGTCTCACCTTCGATGAGGCTAAGAAATATTTGAATGCCTTCCACTCTGGAGCATGTGGTGGTCATATGTATGGGTATGCCACTTCCCAAAAACTCTTACAAGAAGAGTACTTTTGGCCTTCTTTGTTTAAATACTATATAACTATCGTCCAAAAGTGCCATGCTTGTCAAGCATACAATAACAATATAAGATCTCATTAAGTTCCTTTACACCCTATAGTTTCCATTGGTCCTTTTGCAAAACAGGTTATTGATTTCATGACATGTAACCCTCACTTAGTCAGAGGGCATGGATACATCATCGTAGCCATGGAATATTTCACGAAATGGGTCGAGGTGATGCCTACATTCGATAATACCAGAAAAACTACAGACGTGTTCATATTCAATCATGTCATCACTCGATTTGGAATCCCGCAAGATATCGTCACTGATCACGGTAGCCATTTTTGAAACTTCATGATGTCCGAGCTTACCGAAATTTTGGGTCTTTGGCATGAAAACTCAACCCCATAATATCCAGAGGCCAATGGCCAAGTTGAAGCAATAAACAAGGTTCTTATCACTATGCTTCGACGGATAATAGGAATTCACAAGACAAGTTGGCACGCGATTTTGTTTTTAGCATTATGGGCCTATCAGACATCCGTGAAGTTAGCCACGAGATTTATGCCTTTTTAATTAGTGTATGGTATCGAAGTTGTCCTACCAATTGAATGTGAGATACCATTTTTTAATCTAGCCGCTGAGCTTCTCCCAAACACCTCTACCGAAGAAGAACGTCTATTGTATCTATTGCAATTATATGAAACATGTCGTGATGCCACCCTGGTTATTGAAACTTGACCTTCCCAATCAGTTATTGGATGAATGGTTCAACAAATCATTCGTGAATAAAATCTCTCATGATATTTCCATGGGTGGAGTTGTCACGGAAGAGCAGGAAAATAGTCGTGCCCAGTACCTAGACCTCGTTTATTCACAAATGGGAACTCTTTACGACTTACCCCCTAATGTTCGTCACCCTTCTCCCACCACCACCTCAACAACTCGAACAACTTCTCATGTTGTTGACGATGTGATTGGTACCTTTCACACTGATGCTAAATCCAATTCAAATACTCACACCAATCCTAAATCTACTGCTTCTAATTTTCAAAGTTCTCTGACTACCACTCCTTACACCAGCAAAACTTCTGAGGTTAACTCCGTTCAATCTACCCCTGCCAGAAAAAATAAATCTAAAAAAGGAAAGGGTAGGAATAAGTAGGATAAAAATAATAATAATCCGCAATCTGAAAAAAACAAAATGCAACCTTCTGATGATAAGGATAAGCGTAAAACTCGATATCCTTTCCTTATTTGTGGTGACGATAACTACGCGAAGGATTTTCCAAGACGCGTCGAGGTCACTAAGTTCTTTAAAGGGACCAAAAAACCTCCTACACCTATCGTTTTGTCTCATCCCTTCCCTTCTCAATAGCAGGCCCAACTGGTCATCGATGACCATCCTTCTCCTTCCACCACTTCGTATGTCATTATGTGTACTGGTGATTCTAAGAAGAATGATGTTGCCATCACCACTCGGGCCAAAGATTATTCTCATTCCAAGGAGAAATTTGTCAATTTACCACTATCATTGGTTCAAACACCTCCATCAATTTCACCTCCCAACGGTCCTCTTCATCTCAAATGACTAGGGCCCAATACAGTTCTCTACCCCCCTCCCAAGGGCGTTGTTCGAAAGTCTGCCTTTAATCCTCATGCACATGTTTCTTAGAACTACATTATTGTACATGATATGGCCCAAGCACCCTCCATGATGTCAACTCTCGAAGTCCTTCAAAGTTGTCCCAATCAACGGAAGGCACTATTAAAATCTATTGGTGGAATTGACCCCATAGATACGAATTTGATAATCTTTGATATGGAGGATCATATTCCAAGGATACCTCCTCAGCTAGCATTTCAGATACAAGTTGTCATAGAGAAAAAAAATATCTGCATAACCGTTATTGACGAGGGTGCCTCGACGTGCATTATGTCTATTACCTGTTGGAAATCCATTGCCTCTCCTTCCCTCACTGAATCAAATGACACACTTAAGGCCTTCAATGGCTCTAGTTTTAAACCCTATGGTATTCTTCCCTCATTTTCTATTATGTTGGAAGTAAAATTCATCAATGTCGAGGTCCAAGTCTTTGATGTGCCTCTCGATTATAACCTCTTACTTGGCCGTAGCTGGATTGACTCCATGCGTGGAGTTGTGTCCACACTTTTCTGCATGTTACATTTCCCACATCAAGGAAAAGTGGTTACTATTGACTAGCTGGCCTTTTTTAACTTTTATTCTCGTACTAGCAATGTGCCATTCATCTCGAAGATACCTCTCAGGTATGAGAATGTCCGTGTGGGCCTTATAAAATATTCAACTTTGAAGGGTACGTTCCCAATTCCACCACCCGACATTCCACCTCCTTTTGTCGCCTCAAGTAACACGATTTCCACCTCTGTTCATGAAATCCCTGCGTCTTATGACCCATGGATAGTACCCGACCCCAGTGATTATCTTCGCTATGGCAAGAAAATTCTCTTAAGTTCGATTGAATCCTCTTATCATGCTATTCAATCGACAACCCCTTCTACTTCATCTCTCGGTGATTCATATCTCGATCTGTTTCATGTCATATTTCCTACGGATGAGATGATTATGTCCATTATGTCCATGGAGGACACCCCATGGGACGATGGACATCATCATTCAATTCTCTTCCTCGAACAACACACCATAGAGAGTTACCAATGGATTTCAACTACGTCGACCGTTGTCGACATTTCCTCTATTCACGAGTCAACACATGATGTGAGATATGAAGGGAACTTGAGTAACATTTCACCCACCGTTCCTCTTGAAATATCCATTAAACCTAGAGTTGTCTAAAATGTTTACATCAGAGCTTCATGTTCTGATGATGAGGTCGTCACTTATACGTCCCTTTTTCAATAATTTCATGATGTTTTCCCTTGGAGCTACGAAGAGATGTCATGTATTGACCCCGATATCATTGTACATAAAATTAAGACCTATCCGGATGATAAACCCGTTCGACAGAGACTTCGCCTAGTCCACCCTCGTAAAGTCTCTGCCATCAAGCTCGAAGTTGAAAAGCTTCTCAAGACTGGCTTTATCTATCCGATTGCTTTAACCGATTGGGTATCCAATCTTGTTTCAATCACTAATAAGCAAGGCACAATCTGTGTATGCGTCGATTATAGGGATATCAATAAATCTTGTCGTAAGGACAACTTTCCAACCCTCTTTGTTGACCAGATAGTCAACGATTTCACTGGGAGTGAAATATTGTCTTTAATGGACGATTCTAGCTATAATCAGATTAACATTTTACTCACGGATCAACACAAAACCATTTTCATTTTCCCTTGGGGTACCTTTTCATACCGAAAACTACCTTTCAGTTTGAAGAACACTGGTGCAAGTTTTTAATGTGTCATGACTTATGCTTTTCACGATAGAAAGAACATTGTCTAGCCATATCTCAATGACCTGCCAATGCATTCCATAAGTCGGGAAGACCACCCGACACACCTCTGAGCCATTTTCCTTCGCTGTCATTTCTATCATATACGTTTAAAACCACACAAGTGTTTTTTTTTTGTGGAGTTTGGCCTACTTCTAGGTTTTATTGTGTTACTTCATGGAATTAGGGTTGATCCTATGAAGGTTGAGTCTATCCTTAATCTACCTCCTCCTTCCACTTTATGCCATCTTCAAAGTTTGCAAGGGAAGGAAAACTTTTTGCGTCAACTCATTCCAAATTATGCTAAGCTAACGCTAGGATTTACTCAATTGTTGAAGAAGGGCTATGAATTTGTATGGGACAAGACTGCCAACAAAGCCTTCGAAGCTTTGAAACTTTCCCTCACACGTACACCTCTACTTTTTCCACTGGATTATAGTCGAGACTATTTCCTCTACCTCGACGCCTCAGACTCTACCATTTCCATGGTTTTAGTCCAAGAAGATGATTTGCATGAAAAAAAATTAATCTAATATTTGAGTCAGGGTCTCACGACCACCGAAGCCAAGTACCTACATGTGGAGAAACTAGCCTTGGTAGATGTTCAAGTTGTCCAACATTTTCATCACTATATCCTATTTCGCAAGACCACTGTCATTTCTGATTGCAACCCTATGCAACATATCCTTACACACCAATTTCTAGGGGGAAATTACTCCAAATGGATCGTGATTATCCAGGAGTTTGACTTAGAGTTTGCACACGCTAAGTCTAAGATCAAGCAAGGAATTTTTATGATCAGTTTTGATGACGCTTCGTATGGATATATTATCATTTATCTCCAGACTCTAACTTTCCAGCCCGACCTCTCTAGTACAAACCATCGTTGCATATGATATCAAGCCCGTCAATACATAATTCTTGGTGATACTCTTTATCGTCGTGGTGTTGACTCTATTTTCTGACGATGTCTCACCTATGATGAGGCTGAGAAATATTTGAATGACTGCCACTCTGGAGCATGTGGTGGTCATATGTATGGGTATGCCACTACCCAAAAACTCTTACAAGAAGGGTACTTTTGGTCTTCTTTGTTTAAATACTATATAACTATCATCCAAAAGTGCCATTCTTGTTAAACATACAATAACAAGATAAGATCTCATCCAACTCCTTTACACCCTGTAGTTTTCATTGGTCCTTTCACCAAATGGGTTATTGATTTCATGACATGTAACCCTCACTCGAACGAGGGGCATGGATTCATCATCGTAGCCATGGATTATTTCACGCAATGGGATGAGGTGATGCCTACATTCGATGATACTGGAAAAAACTACAGGCATGTTCATATTCAATCATGTCATCATTCGATTTGGAATCCCGCAAGCTATTTCCACTGATCATGATATCCATTTTCGAAACTTCATGATGTCTGAGCTTACCGAAAATTTGGGTCTTCGGCATGAAAACTCAACCCCCTACTATCCACATGCCAATGGCCAAGTTGAAGAGATAACCAAGGTTCTTATCACTATGCTTTGATGGATAATAGGAATTCACAAGACATGCTGGCACACGATTTTGTTTTCAGCATTATGGGCCTATTGGACATCCGTGAAGTTAGCCACAAGATTTACACCTTTTCAATTAGTGTATGGTATTAAAGTTGTCCTACTGATTGAATGTGAGATACAATCTTTGAATCTAGTTGTTGAACTTCTCCCAAATACCTCTACCAAATAAGAACATCTTTTGTATCTAATGCAATTAGATGAAACATGTTGTGATGCCACCCTGCTTATTGAAACCCAGAAAAAATGTGTAAAATCCCAATACGAGAAGCATGTCAAGCCACATGTTTTCTATGAAGGTGATCTAGTTCTCCTCTATGAACAAAATCGTGATTTACTAGGGGATGGAAAGCTCGAGGCTATGTAGTGAGGCCCTTATATCGTCAAACGAGTGTTGGAGAAGGGAGCCTATGAATTAGTGGATTATGATGACATTCCTTTGAGTGAACCCAGAAATGGGATTTACTTGAAGAAGTACTATGCTTAGGCTATCTTTGCATGAGTTCTTGTAATATTACCATATCATACTCTTGTGTGCTACTTTTGTGCACTTTTCGTTATTTGGTTTTGACTCCCAACTGATTACCTTGCATTGTGCTTGGTTTTCAGATGTCGGTGTCTTCACTACCTTACACTGGATTCACCGATGGGGCTAGTCATAGTAATAAGAACCTATCTTATGCTTCGTGGGAAATCTACGCACCTACGAATGAACTTATCAGTCTACATGGTGTTTTCCTTGGTCGTACAGCTAACAATATCGCAGAGTATAGTGCAGTCATTGAATTGTTGACCGACGTTATTTCACTTGGAATATGTCACCTTGTTGTACGAATTGATTCTCAGCTAGTAGTGCTACAGTTAAGTAATGTCTATGATATCTGAAGTCCTAATTTGTTACGGGTATATTTACAAATTCACCTCTTGGAACGTTATTTTGATTATATTGAGTATCAACACATTCCTAGATGTCTAAATACATTAACTGATGCATTAGCTAATTATGTGTTAGAAAGACATTTGAGACATTTATAAATCCAATCACATATCACATGCTGTATATAAAGAAAAGTAAGTTGGTAGAATCCTTATGTATATATATAACGATAAAGTGTTTTACAAAAAGGTGTTTTCTGTCTGAAGACCAAAATATCAAAATATGAAACTCATGGCTTCTATAAAATGGCATCAAAGATGCTTCTCAAAGTAACACACTATTGCCCGTGCTACCCTACGAAGTAGTTGACTAAGTGAACCAGATACGCCCACAGTATGGCATTGATAATGTCTCGGAATCTTGTCGATGGAGATGTCCGAGATATATGTTGTCAAACCCTCTAGGTTCTTCTCGACCGCTTCATAATCACCAGTGTCCCATCCTGCTACCACAACTGCTTCCCCTCGTCTCTGAATAGGGGATGTACTCGGAGGCCGGTGTGGCCCTACATATGCATGGTCAAAATTTTTCATTAGTCATTGGATTGAAAGCATAAAAAACATCTTATATTCACAAAAATATCATAAAAACAAAATGTTTTTCTTACCTATGTCTCCCCACTGAAATCCCTCAGGTAGAACCAAGTCAGGGTCACCTTGGAAATCCAGACCAACATATGTGTAATCGTCTATCATCAGTATCTAAGGCCTTAACCAGTTGAATAATGCATCGTTGTATTTGATGATGAGGCCCACTACATGTTGAGCCATGAGGTCACACCACCTCTTCATCCTTGGATCTCGTGGGGCTGGTATGCCCCACTCTACTTGTAAACGTAAATGGGGGACCCTATCTAGGAAGAAGGACACCAAAATAGATCCATACCATAATTGTTTCAAGTCCTTGTTCTTTCTCTTGTTCAACTGTGCCTTCATACTGCAAAGAACACCGTTACACCAGTTAAACACTCGAGGCTCCATGCACTCCACGACATACTAAAAATATCTTTGGAGGGCCATGTGCGAAGATGCACTCCCCGCCATGTGTGCAATGGTAAAAAGAATAGTCCAGAGGGGTAAATCTCGGACACCTCTAATGGAAACCTTTCCTTTTCATCTCTCAGCCTTGGGATCATAGTATCGACAGTTGTACTCCTTCATTGGTAGGCCACCACCTTTGCCTCCTGTTAAGGTCACACGATCTCCATGACAAGATAACCCCGCCAAGAAATAGATATATTTTGTATCTAAGGAAATAACATGGGCACCCACATGAAACACCTGTTGATCCACATCCCACATGTGGACCAGGTACTCCAGTAGCCTCAGTTGGGCCCGCATGCCATGGATTTTAAAGAACTTCATTAATCCACACTATTGTAGGGAATTTACACTGCCCAGATCATTCAAGGAATTATAGTCATCATCTTCGTGCTCCCTCTCCCTCCACTCCATCATTTTGATGATAAAATACCTGCATTGGGACAAGAAAGGGAAGTTAGCATCCTCATTTGTTGCTTTGAAAAGTTTTTATTGGCTAAACATATGCAAATGTTTTTGGTTTTCGGTCACCGCACATGGAGTATTACACACAGTGTGGGGTTTCCGCAGGTGAAACACAAGCCACCTGTGGAAACCTTTGGTTTCCACATGTCCTGATACTGGTCACCTGAGGCGGCCCCAGTGGGCACCTACTAGCCTAAAACTTAACTCAAAAAATTATTTTTAACCGTTAAAAATAAAATTTAATCCATTGAAAAGCAAGAGGATGAAGAGTTTACTATTTTGACGGAATTCGTTCATTGAATGGTCACTCGTGCCTCTCACAATTGACAATTGAATTCTGAGGTAAAAATAGGGTTTCTAGGCAAGTTTTGGGCAAAATTCAAATGAAATAGTGAAAAGATATTTTTAGCCATATTTATTTCACTTTTTTCTTTTTCTATTACTATTTCATATTATTTAAATGCATTTTATCAAAACCTAAAGGTCTAATGGTCTCGTGAGTATTTTGTTTCTCGCAGATGGAAGAACTAGGATCCTGAAAAAAGAAGTATGGATATTTTTTGTGATTTGTTTTCTTGTTCGTCACATATACAAGTTATTTTCAAGGTTTTTCAGAAAAACCTTGAGCACAGTCTTTGTTCATTCTTGTGCTCGAAAATCAATGAGAATTTTTTTATTGGATAAATCGATAAATGTGGACATAAACTAATCTCCCTAGATCCACCTAGATTTAGAACAAAACAAGATGGGACATGACACTTTCCCTATATTACAATCATTGGATTTACTACCAAAGAAGGAATGAGTGACATACCTTTAAATATTGCTTCCTTATATCTTTGTTTTCCCTGCTTTGCTTCGGTGTTGTTGTGAAATCGGATCTTTAATAACACAAACTAACCAAAGTGAAAGAAACAATAGTAGATTCAATGAAAACCTAAACATGTGATCAAGGAGTCATGTAATCAAATGAGAATAATTTTATGGGAAAGAAGCATGCCACCATATTATATTAAGTAAAAGTGGAAGATACAACTAAGTTGCCTTGATTTTGCACATTTCCTTTCAATGGTCCTTTGTTCCAACACACACATACACTTACTCTGAATTTGCATGAAGATGATCCACAAAAGCTTGATGGAAAAATGGAGACCTCAAGCATCAATTGAAACAAGATTCCTCGCACAATATTCTCCCTATTCTTTCAAAAATTCCTTGCTTGATCTTCCTTAACCTTTTCCATGAGAAACCCATCATTATATAGGAGAAGATGAAGTGGTTAAAGGGATGAGGATTATCCCACCAAATTAGAGAAGTCAGTAGGCTCGCAACCATATGGATGCCACCTCACATTCTAGAAGATTCCCCTTCTAGAAACTTCGTGAACTTCTTTCTTCTTTTAGCTTTCAAACGCCACCGCACCCTGCCTATATAGAAGCTTGTGGAAATCCTGTGAGCCAGGTATAGAGCAGCCTGTGGAAATCATAGATTTCTACACTGTGTACTACTGTTAGCCTACAACATCCTTCTAAAAATCAATTTTGTAGAGGAAGAAAGTAGTTACTTTTCTCAAGCAAAAGATCATTTTGAGAGCCTAAACACATGTTTGTAGAATCATCATCGGAGTGACCAAAATAATGTGTAATAGCTATGGCTACTAGAAGGACCACTCCTAACATCTATCAAGAAAATAATGCTCCTTCTTCTAAAACACCTCAACCTACAAGGTTGACACCTCAACAATTGGAGGAAAGAAAAGAAAAAGGTTTATGCTTTAATTGTGACAACAAGTATAGTAAGGGACATACGTGTGGTGAGAAGAAATTATTCTACATAGATTGTGAAGAGGAAGAAGAACAAGAACCATATCAAGATGAAAACGTAGAAGTGATTTATTCTAAAGAGTTAACTCCCACGATATCATGTAATGCATTGGTTAGAATTAGATCTCCTAAAACCCTCAAGATCGAAGGATATATCAAAAATAAAAAGGTAATATTCCTAATTAATTCTGGTAGTACTCATAATTTTATTCACTATAAATTAGCCAAATCTCTCAATTGCATATATCTAGCGCCACAGTTTCAAGTATTGATTGTAGATGGAGGAACTATCAATTGCTTAGGAAAATGCAACAAGATCAATCTTACTATGGGGGAATATGTAATGAATATTCCAATGATTTATATACCCATGGGCGGTGATGATGTCGTACTGGGAATCCAATGGTTACAATCATTAGGAACAATGGATTTTAATTTTCAAGAATTTTTCATGAAATTTTCATTGGAAGGAAAATAAATTGAGTTAAGAGGTATCACAGGGAAACCCAGTAAGGTGATAATCTCTAATGGCATGGCAAAATTATTGAAAAAAGGGCATCAAGGTGTTATTGCACAAACATGGTGACTAGATGTTCAAACATCTAAGCCATGTATTCCCTTATATCTCCAAGGGATCATTCAGAAGAATTCCAAAGTATTTGAAGATATTCCCAAAGGTCTTCCACCCACTCGAAATCATGATCATGTTATTCACCTAATTCCTGGGAGTTTTCCTCCTAACATCAGGCCATACATATACCCTTATGCCCAGAAGAGTGGAATTGAGCATATGGTTGACAAAATGGTAGAAGATGGCATTATTATACCTAGCCAAAGTTCTTACTTTGCACCAGTGGTAATGGTACTCAAGAAATATGGCTTATGGCGTATGTGTCCATACTATAGAGAACTCAAAAAGATCACTATTAAATATAAGTTTCCCATTCCCGTCATTGATGAATTGTTATATGAACTACATGGAGCAATCTATTTCACAAAATTGGATCTTTGTTAAGGGTATCATCAGTGTTGGAGCCGCCTTTGTTTTTTCTAGCGCATCACTAGTTTCATTCTACCTCGGGATATCGTAGGTCGGATATTATAAGTCACGTAGTTCACACACCCCAAGCTACGAAACGGAGAAATCGTTTTAATTTTTCACCCAGGGCAGTAACGAGGGTAAATTTTTCCCTAAATCATGATTAAACGTCATCGAGGTTTCGCACCTCGGCGTTCACCAAACCCAAAAATTTATTGTCGTAGCCCCGATAGCCGAGAACACAAAGCCATTATTTTAGTAACCCATGTCATGGTTAAAAGTAAAAGCTAAACCAGGGTAAGGTTCTGTCAGCAATTCGCCACTCGACATTTTCTTTTTTTAAAGTTATACTATCTAAACCCTGATTCGCGAGATCACGATAAGGGTGTGAACATAATTAATTAATCACTTAATTGAAGATTATATTCCATTTTAATTAAGTCATGTTATCACAATATCATTGTTTCGGAGTTTGGCATGCAGACTTCCCAGAAACTTACCTTCGAAGCTCCGAGCCGCGATACGACGAATATAAATAATAACGAAATTAATTAAGCTCCTAATCATAATCACAATTTATTAACCAAAGTCGATAATCCCAATCTCGTGTGTTAGAGGTTCAAAGTGTTAAAGAAAAATTCCCGATACTACGAGTGGCGAAAGATTAATTAATGTTGGTAAATCCGGATTAATTAAGCTAAATCAATACATCCTGCTTCTTGATGCTTGCACGATTTACGAGGTAACCTTATTTCTTCCATACGCCAACTGACACTTCAAACTGCCAAAATTTATGGCATTAATTAGGAAATAGGGAGAATCGATGAATAAAGCTCGGGTTTTTATGGTTAAATTTAATTCTGAGCATGATTTGGCAGATTTCATCTGAAAGAGTACTAGTTTTCTAATATATATAGAACGGTCATGCATTATAGCAAATTCATTTCTACATTACGCAGAGCCCATTTTCTCGGTGAACTGACTTCTGTATGTATATGTATTTCTATCGCAGAAGAGCTAAAACACAATCTCCAGCCATGGCTCTGCGAAAAGCATCCAAATCCAGTGTTGAGGTTTTGGTACAAGGCTCAGACAATGTCGTTGATACTTTGCCTCGAAGTATCAACTCGGTCCCAAATTGGTCATTCGTTTCAGATGTTTTGTAGGCCGAATTGGTGGATTATTCCGATGACTCCAGCGACAACGAAAAAGATGATATAACCACCAAGTATAAGATAGTCATCCAATCCGGAATGCACAAAGGAGCAGCGAGGCCGTGATTGCTTCCATATTATGACATGGTCCGATGGGCATTAGAACATGTGGACATACCGACCAAAACCATCATGAGTGAGTAGAAAGTCACCATCGGGACTTTTAGGCCAGAACATCTACAAGCCATGTATAAGCTTCCCACAACGTCCGACTACACATATGGCGCCGAATTCTTGGACGAGTTCAAGAAGAAGGAATTTGTACAGTATGATAAAACCATGTCCAATTTAATAAGAGATTGGGTTTCGCACGCCGTGAAGTTCAAGCCTGATAGCCATGGCATATATTCGATAGCTTCCTTAGAACCACAGTACAAATATGTAGCCATGATGACATATAGGTTATATGGGAGAGAGGACACCTCACATTTTTTTCTTCCATGGGTGCCTCTAATGTTTCAGGTCGCCGAAGGCAGTTCCTTTGAGTGGGCGAAAATATTGTCTGATAGCTTGACAAGTCAGGTCACAGAGTATCGGGCGCAGAAAGAGAGTGAAAATGCATCTTCATTTTTCATGTCTTCATACATTATGGATGCCGTGTGTTTTTTAACACCATTTCCCTTAATGAGCTGGAGTTGGACCCCAACAGAAGACGAGCCTATCCATTTTTATTATGCGAAATTGTGGGAAAACAAAGTGGAAAATTTTGTGTATGAAATATTCAACTGGGTGATGGTGCCCCTACATGTCACTATTTTCGGCCACCCACCACCTAGGATATCGGACAATATAGTGACAAATCTAAGCAGCATAGACGACTAGTATGTAGAAGCTGAATTTTCATATCTCAGAGTTTTCGGGGCTCTGGTTCCCCCACATGCATTGCCATTGTTCATTCCCGACAAGTTGGCTTGTCGTGAGGTTTATAGGCAAACAGTAATCGGTGGTATGAGCAAAGAGTTTAAGGGATACTCAAAGAAGGTATGGCCACCTTTTCCTGTTCATTTAAATTCTTATTCTTTATTAGATTTCAGGCATGCAAAAGCTGAGGCAGCAGCCTTGGAAGACCTAAATTTGGTCCTCATTGAATACAAGAAGAACGATCCGCAAAGGGTCGTGAGAAATCATTTGGCTAGTTGCGGGCTCAAGAGATTTGAGCACAATAATTCACCCTCGGATGACATTTTCTGAGGCACAAGGTCTTATGCAAATATTCTATCTCAGATACAAACCTTGGCACCCGAAGAAAGAGCCGATGTTTTGAAGTTCCAGGAACATTGATGCAGTTGTCTTCCCGCAGTGTTGCAGCGTGAGAGTCCGAGTACGGCAGAGGAAAAATAAAGAGATGTCGAAGGATTTAAGGAGGCGACTCCCGATCAAGAAAAACACCAGGACGAGGGAGAGAAAACTAAGATTCTAAAAGCAGAGATAAAGACTCCCGACCCACCGAAAAAGCAGAGTTCGGTTACTACTCCGGGAAAATATGCGAAGCAGATTGGAGAACCTATCACATCAGTTACCCCCTTGCAGTCAACTCAGGGAAATATTGATGCAGGATGAATCTTCAATGAAGAGTCGAGGCCTATAAGGGTAGAATAACTCCCTCCGAATGATTTTTTCTTCGATAAGAAGAGAAAGGCAGTGGTAAAGAGGGAATTCTATCAGGAAGGAGAGTCAACAGCCAAGAAATACAAAGTCATAACTGATGGGAAGGACAAGAAGAATGAACAATTCGTGACTGAAATAGTAGGGACATTAGGAGCATATGCCTCGGTGAACCAATTCTCATTCGAGCTTTTGAGAAACCAGCTTAAACGAAAAAATTGCCTCATCGGGACCCTTGAAGCCAGACTAGCCACAACAATAGAAACTGCCAAAGACCAGGTGAGCATAAGAATAGAGCAGGCCAGGTTGGCCAATAAAAATGAGATAGAGCTACTCAAGACTAAGCTCGAGCAAGCACAGCTGGTGGCCCGAGATGGTCAGATGCAAGTGAGCCAGCAAAGGGATTTGATCCAACAGCTGCAGGCTAGGGTGGAAATCGCCAAAAGCAAAGTGATAGATATCGGGATGTTTCAGTCCCAGGCGATGGAGATTCGGGGTAGAGTCTCTGCGGCCCAACGAAATTTACTCGGCAAGGTAGGGGAGATTCGGGACAATTTCTTGCTAGTTAATCAAGTTTCGGAGAACTTATCTGCCAGAGAAAGGGAAGATGGAGTAGCACGGGTTGCCTTCCAAGAGGCTGTGATAGCCACAAACAATAGAGGTTCGGGAAGTACTCCCAGGTTCACCATTTCAGAGTAAACCAGAGGAAACATTATATTAAAATAATGGGAGCACAACATCGTGGAAGGCAAGCTGCAAGCCAAAAGGGTAACGAATTCCTTAGAAGAGGCCTTTAGTTCTATAGATAGCGATCTGCTAGGCATTGATAGCAGAGGTAATGCCGAGGCATTGATGCAAATGAATATGGAAAAAATATCGCTTGATCTAAAGGAAAAAGAGGAAAGAGATTCGGTCGAGATCTCCCAAGTGACTATGGCAGACATAGTCCAAATAGACAAATGTATTATTAAACCAAGCGCACAATTATGCGCTATCGACATCATAGACGGACAGATGGAAGACAGGCTGTCGCAGTTAGCCCGAGAATGTTACTTTTTTGAAGCCAGCTGTCAAGTACAACCGTTGAGGCTGATATCTGAGCTGGTTGAAAGATGTGTCACCTATACTAAGCACGCGTGAGGACAAAATTCTGGCACCAAGTGAAGACAAAGAAGAAGAAATGGAGCAGTTGCTCTCCTCCCTATCATAACCGAAATTTTCTAACGATTGAGATTCTATCTTATTTGTAAAATTGTATAAATACACCACAGAAAGAAAAGAGAACGGGGCTGGACCTTTTTGTGTTGATTGTAACAGAGTTTTACATTTTGAGAGTTAATACAAAGCAAATTTGAAGATTCTCAATTCCGTCACGATTGTGTTATGAGTTTGTTTTCTTGTATCTCATATTTCATTTCATTTCATATTCCTAACTGATGAATGCTTCGTTATAATTTAGTACGACCACTACTATAGCGAATGAATTTCGATTTTCTGTAATTGTTTACTATTTTTCCTCTGTACCGGCTATTAGCAGGTGTAAGACTAGACAACACTTTCAGAATTCTACATACATTTTATGCTACATCGGGTTATTTCCTTACACTTTTCCTCTTTTGTTTATACGTGAGATTCTCCCTTCATAGGATCCTTACACCATAGACAGCTAAATGTTTTTCTACCACCTCATACCTTTTATTAAGATATAACTCAGTTATGGGAAAGAGCCTTTGATTTGCACCCCATTTTATTTCTGAAGATGTAAATTCTCTTTTATATGACCAAATTGAGACAGCACTTAATTTCTCTCTGAAATTTTTATTATTTTACTGTTCCTCCATGACTGTCCCTGTACCAACACAGCCTAATATCGAACCTGGATTATCAAATCAAACACACATTGCCTTAAACCTTTTCGACACTATTCTTAAAACAGTTACTACCCGGACTGAACTCGAACGTTCATGGGCAGCGATTGAACAGGATATAACCATCTAGGAACAGTTGGAAGCTAAACAACACCAACGTAGAAATATTCCTTAGTTTCCTTTGACGAAGGTTGACGTTTCTCTCCTCTACACCCTTTACACACTTTTGTATGCCTAGACATTGTACTTCTAAGACTTAAGTACAGACTCTAGAACAACATCTTTCTAGCGCCATTGCCAGGGATCGAAGTTACAAAATCTTTTTCCCTGGGAAAACGACATTTGTTTTTCGTTGAAAGTGTTACCCTTTGATAGTGAACAAAGAGTACACACCTTTTAAGGTTTTTCCAATCTTTCACTTGGCGACTTCACAAATAATAAACTGGCATCCAATCGAAGGAATACCAGACAAAACCCGAATGGTAAGCAGATTACGCCCGTTACCGATCTTGAGAAGATTCTAAAGGCGAGAGGCTCTCTTAAGCCAACCGCTACAGTTTACAAACTTAAAACCCCACAACTGAAGACTAAGAGTTCTTCTGAACCCTCAACTTCACGCAATCCTCTCTTTGATAGTAAAGTTTTAACGCCAAACTACTCCGAAGTTAGGAGTGAGATTCATCCAACAATTCCCTTAGTACACAAAGGAAAGGGCCCTCTGGAAAGTTCGTCGGTAGTTGACATACCATATTTCCTTCAGTTAAATTTCCCGACCTCACCAAATTCTGAAGAGTGTGTTACACATTCGGTTTTCACAACTGTCGGTTCTCCTGATTTCATCTCTTTCAAATCTGAGGAACCGAGTCCTCGTGTTCCTTATCTTTCCTCGTCGGATCTTCCTCTTCGCGAAGAAAATAAAGATTCACTTTTAATTTTCTGAAACCCCCTTTACAACTTTCCACAAATAACGATGGCAGCCACTAGAGGAGGAGGTGGAGGGTTTATAGGAGGAGGTGGAGGGTTTATCGGTGGAGGAGGGGGAGGATCCCCTCTGGGAGGAGCTGGAGGCCAAGGGTTTGCCCCCCCTCCCAGAGTGTTTGTGAAAGTTGCAGCTAGATATGCTGCCTTGGTATTGCCCGTCCCTCTACATGAACTTCCCGAAAATTACATAAAAAATTTACCAAAATTCACCGGGGAAGGGGATCTGACTGCGGCCAAACATATTAATTTCTTTGATCAATTCAAAGATATCCTAGGTATCGAACATGAGGATGTATATTTGAGACTTCTTGTCCAAACCTTCGAAGGCCAGGTCCGAACTTGTTTTCGGAGCCTACCTGCAGCATCTATCTTGTCTTATGACGCTTTGGAAGATGCTTTCCTCAAACAATGGGGTGAGAGAAAAGACCATCTCTATTATTTAACCGAATTTGGGTCTTTAAGAAAAAAGAATTCAGAAACAGTCATGGAATTTATTCAAATATTCAACAAACTGTATAAAAAAATCCCAGCCGAGGTTAAACTGTCCCAACCCGCGGCCAAAGTAACTTTCGCAGGAGGATTTTGAACCGGAATTTGAATTCCTTTTGCGGGAAAGAAGGGGAGCTACCCTAAACCGAATGCAGGATGATGCTATAGAAATTAAGTCTAATATGATGGCTTCTGGGAAGCTTAAAGATAAAGTAGAAACTGGAAACCGAGAGACCAAACGCTTTAGAGAACAAGAAGGTCCATCAGGGTCTAATAGATCCGCAGATGATAGGGTAGACGATATGGCCAGAGTAATTAAAGAACTATCTAATAAAATATCCAGAATGGAGCTCGAACATGCCAAAGATGATTCTTTCCCCAAAAAGGATTTCAACAGGAACCCCAACCCCCCGAACCAGAAAAGACAAATAAAAAACGAAGATCAAAAAATACAAGCTCCCTTTAAGAACGAAAATTTTATACGAGCGAACGATTTTCAAGACTTCAGAGATTTGGATAATGATGTCATGAACTTCAGTGATGACTACACACAACCATATCTGACTCGAGAAGATTATGAGAAATCTCTAAGCACTCAACAACCATCGAATAAGGATGAAGAAAGTGATCATGCTAACCCTTGTGAATCTCAACAAGAAACTGAGATGACGTTGGCTGAGATTCAACCTAAGTACAACTTAAGATCTAAGAGTAAGCCCATCTCATCTTCTCAACCCAAGAAAATCCTCCAAAGAGGTCAAACTTATGAGCCTACTCCAGAAGAGAACTTATTACCCAATAGAAAAACGAAAGTAGTAAGCACACAAGAGTCCGAGGTGGAAAAAGTTGAGACCCAAGCACAAGGAACCGAAATAGTAAATAAAACTATGCCTTCAATCAAGACCATGAGTAATAAAGCGGTCCAGATGAATAAGTTAGAAAGGAAGGATTCGGAAGTCTCAACCAAAGAAACAGACAAGGTGAGCGGAGCTTTCAGTTTTGAAAACGAGATAAATAAAATTAAGATACCAATCCCTTTGATAGAATTAGCAAAAAACCCCATCTATCGGAAACAGATTACCAAAGTGATGGGTGTCTCTGAGCTAGAAAGACAGTCTGATGTTTTAAACCTAGAAGATGACAAACCTAACATCACTTTTGGTCCCCATTTTGAAGGGGCCAAAGACACCATTTCTCCCTTTTATATCACGTTGAATGTGTATGATCAATTGCTACATAATTGCATGTTAGACTCTGGAGCCTCCCCTAACATTATACCTAATATTATTATGGACAAATTGGGTCTTCAGATCACCGGACCTTATGGAGACATTTACTCTTTTGAATCAAGAAGGGTTAAGTGTATGGGGATGATAAAAGACTTGGTAGTTACCCTGGCGTAGGTCCCGGTTAAAAGTATCCTGATGGATGTGGTTATTGCAGATATTCCCCCTAAGTATGGCTCACTGTTGTCTAGGTCATGGGGAGCCAAGCTGGGGGGTTCCCTTCAATTGGATATGACTTTCACCACAATTCATGTGTTTGGAAGTCAATTTACTTGGTTGTATAGAGAAACGAGATTAGCATATACAGTGAGCGACCCTCAAAACCCAAACAATTTCCCTATTTACATTGCAGACCAAGATCTGGGAAATAGTATCTTGTCTTTTGATGATGGTTTAGATGGTTGTCGGGAGGAAAACAATATAGAGCATGAAGAGTCAAGTTACATAATAGAGGATCTGTGTAGCACCGGTGTCTGGAAAATGTATTTTGACGGTGCCTCGTCTTCTGAAGGGGCCGGTGCAGGAGTTCTTTAAGTGGCTCCCGAAGGTAAATTCGTTGTTCCTTTTTCCTACCAACTACAATGGGATATAGATTATACTAACAACGTATGTGAGTATGAAGCGTTGGTCTTAGGATTAGAAGTTGCTAAAAAGCTAAAAATAAATAACTTAGAGGTATATGGAGATGCAGAGTTAATAGTCAAACAAATAAACCAACAGTACCAAGCCAAGCATCCCAGATTGAGATCATACAGAAATTGTGCCTCGGATCTCATGGAAAACTTTTTATCATCCGTAAATGTCCACTTTATCCCTCACGCGGAGAATTTACATGTTGATTATCACATGTTGGCTAAAGTGGCTTCAACCTTCTCTCCTCCCACGACTTTCAAATTGAAGTATCACATTGAAATCAAACACAGACCATCTATACCAGATAATATCCAACACTGGCGGGTCTTCGAGGATGACGAACAAATTAAGAAATTTCTTGAAGCAGTGGGTGAATTCTCCTAAACTCATGCATGCCAAGAAAATAAAAATGACCCAATATGGATCATGCAAGAAGGGGAAGATCCTAAATCCCTCCAAGAAAAAATTTCGGATCATCGTATGTTGGTCCTTAAAAACAACCAGATTTTGAAAGGATTGATTCCTTTAGAAAGACTTTTCGATCAGAACAACGTACCTGTAAAATCCACTTTACAACCCCAACCAGAAGAAGTGGAGGACTATGATATAGGAACTGAAGAAGAATCCAGGGTGGTAAAAATATCCAAGTTCCTCCCTCCCGAAATGAAAATTAAGTATAAAGACCTACTCAGACAGTATAAGGATGTTTTCGCCTGGTCTTATGATGAGTTAAGAACATATGACACTTCCATAATTGATCACAAGATACCTTTGAAGCCTGGGGTCAAACCTTTCAGGCAAAATCTTAGATGGATCAACCCCCTTTTGTTACCTGTGATCGAAAAAAGAAGTTAAGAAGATTTTATATGCGAAAATAATAGTACCTCTGAGATATTCAAACTGGGTAGAAAACCTGGTCCCGGTCAGGAAAAAGAGTGGGGAAATCAGACTGTGTGTGGATTTCTGAAACTTAAATAAGTCGTCTCTCAAGGACAAATATCCACTGCCCAAAATGGACCATGTGTTAGAAAAGGTAGTTGGAGCCAACCGAATGTATTTGATCGATGGGTTCTCTGGTTATAATCAAATCGCCATGAATGAGCAAGACAGAGCAAAAACTGCTTTCACCACACCATGGGGTACATTCATGTATGACAAAATGCCTTTTGGTTTGATGAATGCAGGGGCCACTTTCCAGCACGCTATGGACATCTCTTTCATAGGAGAAAAGGATAAGCTTGTAGTCATTTACCTTGACGATTTGACAGTTTTCTCTAAAACTAACGAAGAACACTTGATGCATCTCAAACAGACTTTCGAAAAATGCCGCAGGTTTGGTCTATCTTTAAACCCAAAGAAATCATATTTTGCCATGCGCGAAGGTAAGATTTTGGGTCATATCGTATCTAGGGATGGAATCAGGATTGATCCTAAGAGGATTGAAGCAATAGATACTATAAACATTCCCAGAAATGTAAAAGAGATTCAATCTTTCTTAGGAAGAATAAATTTTTTATGAAGGTTTATCCTGAATTTCGCTGAGATTGTAAAATTGATCACAGGTATGTTGAAGAAAGACAGCGAAGTAAAATGGACAACCGAGGCCAAAGAATCATTCACACATATTAAGAAAGTCATAAGCGAGGCACCTCTGTTAGCGAGCCCCAACTATCTAAAAGATTTTCTTATCTTCTCATTTGCCTCCGAACACACTATCGCTGTGGTGCTCCTACAAAGGAACGAAAAAGGATTTGAACAACCGATCTCCTTTTTCAGCAAGAGCCTTAGAGACGCAGAACTGAAGTATGATATAATAGAAAAACAGGCGTACACCATGGTAAAAGAGTTAAAGGCATTCAGAACGTATGTACTACACTCAAAGATAATTACGTATGTGCCTACAAGTTCTATGAAAGATATATTGGTACAGCCAGACAACGATGGAAAAAGAGGGCGATGGCTCGCCAAAATCCAAGAATTTGATCTGGAAGTCAAACCGACCAAATTGATAAAAGGGCAAGGCCTGGCCAAAATCTTAGCTGAGTCGAATTTCAGAGCCCTAGATATAAATTGTTTGTAGGGAGGTGACGAAGATACAAACCTAAACGAGATAAATGAGAAAACAGGTCCAAACAAGATCGAAGAGAAGTTCATATCGTCAGGCTGGTATAGAGACATAGTGTTATACCTGCTAACTCTAAAATGCGCAAGTGAGCTATCACCATCTAAAGCCAAGACTTTAAAACTCCATGCAGTTAAATATTGTATCGCCGAAGGTCAGCTATATTGGAAAGATCCACTCGGTTTCCTGCTAGTTTGTTTAGTCGAATCGGAAACTCAGCGGGTTATAGATGAATTTCATGAGCGAATCTGTGGGGGGGCATCACGCTTGGAGAGCTACAACTTACAAGATTCTAAGGGATGGGTACTACTGGCCAAAAATTTTCTCAGATGTTAATGCCAAAGTGCGTGCCTGCAACCCTTGTCAACTATTCGAAGGTAAACAAAAGCTCCCGGCACTACCTCTAGTTCCAGTCAAGGCTAAAGCCCCATTTCAGCAGTGGGGTCTAGACTTCATAGGCGAGATTAATCTCCATTCCAGTTCTCAACACAAGTGGATATTAACCGCAACAGATTATTTTACTAAATGGGTGGAAGCCATTCCAGCCAAAAGGGCAATAGACTCGGTGGTAATTGATTTTTTAGAAGACAATATTTTGTCTAGATTTGGGTGCCCCCGAAAAATAGTTACTGACAATGCCCAGGCCTTTAAATCCATGGCTATGATCAGATTTTGTCAGAAGTATAACATCGTTCTCGGCCATTCCAAAACATATCACCCCCATGGAAACGGATTGGCCGAATCATCTAACAAGATTCTGGTAAATATAATCAAGAAAGTATTGGATGAAAATAAAAGGTCTTGGCATGTGCACTTAAAATACACATTGTGGGAGAATCACATAAGCACAAAAAGGTCAATCGACATTTCGCCTTTATAGATGGTATATGGGACCGATGTTGAGCTACCTATAAACCTGGCGCTCCCAGTGATGAAGTTATGACAAGATCAAAATGAAGAACCCAATCATGTCACCAGAAGGATAAATCAACTGATCGAGATTCAACAGCATAGAGTCGAAGTAGACAAAAAGATGCAAAAGTACCAAGATGACATGAAGGCATTATTCGACTGCAAAGCAAAGGACAGAGCTTTCCTCCCAGGTGATTTAGTGTTAAAGTGGGATGCAAGAAAGGAAGAAGCAGCAAAACATGGTAAATTTGACCACCTCTGGTATGGGCCATTCAGGGTCTCGGCTTTGGAAGGAAAAAATTCTTTCCTACTGGAAAATATAGATGGTGAAGTCCTCAACGCCCCTGTCAATGGGCAATATCTGAAGCATTATATGACGTAACAGTCGCCAGATTCAATATATATATATATATAAATTATATATATATATTTTGTGTACACATATATATTTTTCATTTAAACATTGCTCTTGATTTTCTTTTCTCATTCATGAACTTTAGACACATTTCGGATAGCCCCGATAATATTTGTATTTGCCTCTTACAGGATTCCAGTTGCATACAAGGAGAAGTAAACTGAAAGTCGGCGTCAAAAATAAATCATCTTAAACAGGTGATACCTAAGAAATTTCATATTGCGCAAAGAAATTGAAATGAAAAGGTAAAGATGAGATTTCTCAAAATATATGTTCTAAAGGACTATTAAAGAAAACCGAGGCAACCTCACTCAAACTGCAACATCATCTAAACTGATAAATAACATAGTTGTTTCTTGGTTTAATAGCCTATGAAAAAAATTAAGACAAATTAAATGATTCACCCAATTTAAAAACAGTCAGTCAAAGTAAAGTATCCCCGATAATATCTACAAGAGTCAGTTTTGAATTCTTGACCTCTGTATTTTCAATCAGTAAGTCACTACCTGGCATCCTTTCTATCTTTGGGTTTACCTTTTAAGAAGTCACCATTTTCCGTTTCACATAAGAAGGGATAAGAGTTTTTTCATTTCAAACTCGTGAGCTTCAAAGTAGATTGTGGGAAGAGAGCAGGTCTTCACGACTTCTCGATTGCTTGCTAAACGAAAGAACATTTAAAGTGATCCTAACTTTATTAGGTTTTTCAACGACATTGGAGAATTGAAGCTTGCTCAAATAGAATGCCCTAAGAAAGTTATTTTCCCTTTTTCCCTATGAACGAAGGTGTAGTGAAGGTCAAGGGAAGGTTGGTACCAAGTAATCAAAGTAAGTTGACAGACCTATAATGAAAAATATTACACAGATATTAGCCTCGATACAAATTGATTTCCCCCATCTTCGCGCTCTAAAAAGCAAATTATAAGACAGGTGGTGAAAGGAAATTCAGAAATGATTGCCCCCACCTAGTTCAAGAGATGATGAAAGGAAATTCAGAAATGATTGCCCTCGTCTCATCATTTAAATGCATAAATATATTTCGAAGTGGTGAAAGGAAATTCAGTAAGAGGGGCCATATAACTTCACTGGGGTACTGAACAGGCTCGCTGGCAGTGAAGCAATATCTGAGATATATGTAAGGATGTTATACATGAATATCACTCTACTCTGGTAACCAATTCTTTTTAAAATGTGATCCACATCCCAAATTCAGACGGGACTTCCCAATTAAAAACATATAATCTTATTCTTTTGATGCAAGTCGATAGCCGCAAGATCTGTTGGGTCTCCTAGGACTGTTTCGATTGTCTTAAAGTAGACCTAAATTTAGTAGCGGGAAAGGGAAAGTTGTGAAAGGGACTACAACTAAGTTTAAAAAGAGTATCTGATTTTGAAAAAGATTTTCAAGGTAAAGAACGAAGTCTCATTCCCCCTTCGATACCCTGTTCTGAGGAACCTTTTCGCCTAATTGAAGCTATTGACTCCATTTTACCCAATATTGGCACGTGGTCTACTGTTCTTCCCCCCTTACAAGACAACGGGATCCCTAGTTGGAACCTATGTTGGAGCCGCCTTTGTTTTTTATAGCCCATCACAAGTTTCATTCTACCTCGGGATCTCATAGGTCAGATACTATAAGTCACGTAGTTCACATGCCCTGAGCTACGAAATGGTGAAATTGTTTTAATTTTTCACCCAGGGCAGTAACGAGGGTAAAGTTTTCCCTAAACCATGATTAAACATCATCGGGGTTTCGCACCTCGGCATTCACCAAACCCAAAAATTTATTGTCGTAGCCCCGATAGCTGAGAACAAGAAGTCCTTATTTTAGTAACTCATGTCAAGGTTAAAAGTAAAAGCTAAACCAGGGTAACGTTCTGTCGGCAATTCGCCACTCGACATTTTCTTTTTTAAAAGTTATACTATCTAAACCCCGACTCGCAAGATCACGATAAGGGTGTGAACATAATTAATTAATCACTTAATCGAAGTTTATCTTCCCTTTTAATTAATTCATGTTATCGCAATCTTGCGGTTTCGTAGCTCGGCATGCAGACTTCCCAGAAACTTACCTTCGAATCTCTAAGTCGCGATACGGTGAATATAAATAATAACAAAATTAATTAAGCTCCTAATCATAATCACGTTTTATTAACCAAAATCGATCATTGCAATCTCGGGTGTTAGAGGTTGAAAGTGTTAAACCAAAATTCCCGATACTACGAGTGGCGAAAGATTAATTAATGTTGGTAAAGCCGTATTGATTAAGCTAAATCAATACATCTCGATTCTTGATTCTTGCACAATTTACGAGGTAACCTTATTTCTTCCATACACAAACTGACACTTCAAATCGCCAAAATTTATGGCATTAATTAGGAAATAGGGCGAATCGATGAATAAAGCTTGGGTTTTTATGGTTAAATTTAATTCTGAGCATGATTTGACAGATTTCATCTGAAAGAGTACCAGTTTTCGAATATATATAGAACGGTCATGCATTATAGCAAATTCATTTCTACATTACGCAAATCCCATTTTCTTGGTGAACTGACTTCTGTATGTATATGTATTTCTATCGCAGAAGAGCTAAAACACAATCTCCAACCATGGCTCCGCGAAAAGAATCCAAAGCCAGTGTTGAGGTTTTCGGACAAGGCTTAGACAATGTCATTGATACTTCGCTTCGAAGTATAGACTCGGTCTCGAATTGGTCGTTCATTTCATATGTTCTGCAGGCCGAATTGGTGGATTATTCTGATGACTCCAGTGACAATGAAAAAGAGGATATAACCACCAAGTATAAGATAGTCATCCAATCTAGAATGCACAAAGTAGTAGCCAGGCCATGATTCCTTCCATAATATGACATGGTCTGATGGGCATTAGACCATGTGGACATACCGACCAGAACCATCATGAATGAGCAGAAAGTCACCATCGGGACTTTCAAGCCAGAACATCTGCAAGCCATGTATAAGCTGCCCACAACGTCCGACTACACATATGGCGCCGAATTCTTGGACGAGTTCAAGAAGAAGGAATGCGTACAGTATGATAAAACCATGTTCAGTTTAATAAGAGATTGGGTTTTGCACGCTGCGAAGTTCAGGGCTGATAGCGACGGCATATATTCGATAGCTTCCTTAGAACCACAGTACAAATATGTAGCCATGATGACATGTAGGTTATATGGGAGAGAGGACACCTAATTTTTTTTTCTTCCATGGGTGCCTCTAATGTTTTGGGTCGCCGAAGGTAGTTCCTTTGATTGGGCGAAAATGTTGTCTGATAGCTTGACCAGTCGGGTCACAGAATATCGGGCACAGAAAGAGAGCGGAAAGGCATCTTCATTTTTCATGTCTGCATACATTATGGATGTCGTGTGTTTTTTAACACCATTTCCCTTAATGAGTTGGAGTTGGACCCTAGCAGAAGACGAGCCTGTCCACTTTTATCATGCGAATTTGTGGGAAAACAAAGAGGCAAATTTCGTGTATGAAATCTTCAACTGGGTGATGGTGCTCATTCATGTCACTATTTTCGGCCACCCACCACCTAGGATATTAGATAGTATAGTGACAAATCTGAGCATCATAGCCGATTGGTATGTAGAAGCTGAATTTTCATATCTCAGAGTTTTTGGGGCTTCGGTTCCCCCGCATGCATTGCCATTGTTCATTCCCGATAAGTTGTCTTGTCATGAGGTTGCTAGGCAAACAATAATCGGTGGTATAAGCAAAGAGCTTAAGGGATACTCAAAGAAGGTATGGCCACCTTTTCCTGTTTAGTTAAATTCTTATTCGGTATTAGATTTCAGGCATGCCAAAGCTGAGGCAGCAGCCCTGGAAGACCTAAATTTGGTCCTCATTGAATATAAGAAGCACGATCCGCAAAGGGTCGTGAGCAATCATTTGGCCAGTTGTGGGCTCAAGAGATTTGAGCACGAGAATTCATCCTCGGATGACATTTTTCGAGGCGCAAGGCCCTATGCCGAGATTCTAGCTCGAATTCAAACCTTGGCACCTGAATAAAGAGCCGATGTTCTAAAGGACTATTAAAGAAAACCAAGGTAACCTCACTCAAACTGCAACATCAGCTGAACTGATAAATAACACAGTTGTTTCTTGGTTTAATAGCCTATTAAAAAAATTAAGACAAATTAAATGATTCACCCAATTTAAAAATAGTCAGTCAAAGTAAAGTATCCCCGATAATATCTACAAGAGTCAATTTTGAATTTTTGAGCTTTGTATTTTCAGTCAGTAAGTCACTACCTGGCATCCTTTCTATCTTCGGGTTTACCTTTTATGAAGTCACCATTTTCCGTTTCATATAAGAAGGGATAAGAGTTTTTTCATTTCAACCTCGTGAGCTTCAAAGTAGATTGTGGGAAGAGAGTAGGTCTTCACGACTTCTCGATTGCTTGCTAAACGAAGGAACGTTTAAAGTGATCCTAACTTTCCTAGGTTTTTCAACGACATCGGAGAATTGAAGCTTGCTCAAATAGAATGCCCTAAGAAAGTTATTTTCCCTTTTTCCCTATGAACGAAGGTGTAGTGAAGGTCAAGGGAAGGTTGGTACCGAGTAATCAAAGTAAGTTGATAGACATGTAATGAAATATATTACACAGATATCAGCCTCGATACAAACTGATTGCCCCCATCTTCGTGCTCTAAAATGCAAATTATAAGACAGGGGGTGAAAGAAAATTCAGAAATGATTGCCCCCACCTAGTCCAAGAGAAGATGAAAGTAAATTCAAAAATGATTTCCCTCGTCTCATCATTTAAATGCATAAATATATTCTGAAGTGGTGAAAGGAAATTCAGTAAGAGGGGCCAGATAACTTCACTGGGGTACTGAACAGGCTCGTTGGTAGCGAAGCAATATCTGAGATGTCTGTAAGGATGTTATACATGAATATCACTCTACTCTGGTAACCAATGCTTTTTAAAACGTGATCCACATCCCAAATTCAGACGGGACTTCCCAATTAAAAACATATAATCTTATTCTTTTGATGCAAGCTGATATCCGCAAGATCTGTTGGGTCTCCTAGGACTGTTTCGATTGTCTTAAAGCAGACTTGAATTTAGTAGCGGGAAAGGGAAAGTTGTGAAAGGGACTACAACTAAGTTTAAAAAGAGTATATGATTTTGAAAAATCTTTTCAAGGTAAAGAACGAAGTCTCTTTCCCCCTTCGATACCCTGTTCTCAGGAACCTTTTCGCCTAATTGAAGCTATTGACTCCATTTTACCCAATATTGGCACGTGGTCTACTGTTCTTCCTGCCTTACAAGAAAGCGGGATCCCTATTTGGAGCCTATGTTGGAGCCGACTTTGTTTTTTATAGCCCATCACAAGTTTCATTCTACCTCGAGATCTCGTAGGTCAGATACTATAAGTCACGTAGTTCACACGCCCTAAGCTACGAAACGGCGAAATCGTTTTAATTTTTCACCCAGGGCAGTAATGAGGGTAAAGTTTTCCCTAAACCATGATTAAACGTCATCGAGGTTTCACACCTCGGCATTCACGAAACCCAAAAATTTATTGTCGTAGCCCCGATAGCCGAGAACAGGAAGTCCTTATTTTAGTAACTCGTGTCAAGGTTAAAAGTAAAAGCTAAACCAGGGTAACGTTCTATCGACAATTTGCCACTCGACATTTTCTTTTTTAAAAGTTATACTATCTAAACCCGGACTTGCAAGATCATGATAAGGGTGTGAACATAATTAATTAATCACTTAATCGAAGTTTATCTTCCCTTTTAATTAAGTCATGTTATCGCAATCTTGCGGTTTCGCAGCTTGGCATGCAGACTTCCCAGAAACTTACCTTCGAAGCTCCGAGTCGCGATATGGTGAATATAAATAATAAAGAAATTAATTAAGATCCTAATCATAATCATGTTTTATTAACCAAAATCGATCATCGCAATCTCGGGTGTTAGAGGTTCAAAGTGTTAAAGCAAAATTCCCGATACTACGAGTGGCAAAAGATTAATTAACGTTGGTAAAGCTGGATTGATTAAGCTAAATCAATACATCTCGCTTCTTGATGCTTGCACGATTTACGAGGTAACCTTATTTCTTCCATACACCAACTGACACTTCAAATCGCCAAAATTTATGGCATTAATTAGGAAATAGGGCGAATCAATGAATAAAGCTTGGGTTTTTATGGTTAAATTTAATTCTGAGCATGATTTGACAGATTTCATCTGAAAGAGTACCAGTTTTCGAATATATATAGAACAGTCATACATTATAGAAAATTCATTTCTACATTACGCAGAGCCCATTTTCTTGGTGAACTGACTTTTGTATGTATACGTATTTCTATCGTAGAAGAGCGAAAAAACAATCTCTAGCCATGGCTCCGTGAAAAGAATCCAAAGCCAGTGTTGAGGTTTTGGGACAAGGCTCAGACAATGTCATTGATACGTCACCTCAAAGTATCGACTCGGTCTCGAATTGGTCGTTCATTTCAGATGTTCTGCAGGCCGAATTGGTGGATTATTCTGATGACTCCAGCGACAACAAAAAATATGATATAACCACCAAGTATAAGATAGTCATCCAATATAGAATGCACAAATTAGTAGCCAGGCCACGATTCCTTCCATATTATGACATGGTCCGATGGGCATTAGACCATGTGGACATACCGACCAGAACCATCATGAATGAGCAGAAAGTCACCATTGGGACTTTCAGGCCGGAACATCTGCAAGTCATGTATAAGCTACCCACAACGTCGGACTACACATATGGCACTGAATTCTTGGATGAGTTCAAGAAAAAGGAATGCGTACAGTATGATAAAACCATGTTCAGTTTAATAAGAGATTGGGTTTTGCACGCTGCGAAGTTCAGGGCTGATAGCGACGGCATATATTCGATAGATTCCTTAGAACCACAGTACAAATATGTATCCATGATGACATGTAGGTTATATGGGAGAGAGGACACCTCAATTTTTTTTCTTCCATGGGTGCCTCTAATGTTTTGGGTCGCCGAAGGCAGTTCCTTCGACTGGGCGAAAATGTTGTCCGATAGCTTGACCAGTCGGGTCACAGAGTATCGAGCGCAGAAAGAGAGTGAAAATGCGTCTTCGTTTTTCATGTCTACATACATTATGGATGCCGTGTGTTTTTTAACACCATTTCCCTTAATGAGCTGGAGTTGGACCCCAACAGAAGACGAGCTTATCCACTTTTATCATGCGAATTTGTGGGAAAAAAAAAGCGACAAATTTCGTGTATGAAAACTTCAACTGGGTGATGGTGCCCCTGAATGTCAGTATTTTTGGCCACCCACCACCTAGGATATCAGACAGTATAGTGACAAATCTGAGCATCATAGCCGACTGATATGTAGAAGCTGAATTTTCATACTCAGTGTTTTTGGGGCTTCGGTTCCCCCGCATGCATTGCCATTGTTCATTTCCGATAAGTTGGCTTGTCATGAGGTTGCTAGGCAAACAATAATGGGTGGTATAAGCAAAGAGCTTAAGGGATACTCAAAGAAGGTATGGCCACCTTTTCCTGTTCAGTTAAATTCTTATTCTCTATTAGATTTCAGGTATGCCAAAGCTGAGGCAGCAGCCCTGGAAGACCTAAATTTGGTCCTCATTGAATACAATAAGCACGATCCGCAAAGGGTCGTGAGAAATCATTTGGCCAGTTGCGGGCTCAAGAGATTTGAGCACTAGAATTCATCCAAGGATGACATTTTTCGAGGCGCAAGGTCCTATGCCGAGATTCTAGCTCGAATACAAACCTTGGCACCCAAATAAAGAGCCGATGTTCTAAAGGACTATTAAATAAAACCGAGGTAACCTCACTCAAACTGCAACATCAGCTGAACTAATAAATAACACAGTTGTTTCTTGGTTTAATAGCCTATGAAAAAAATTAAGACAAATTAAATGATTCACCCAATTTAAAAATAGTCAGTCAAAGTAAAGTATCTCCGATAATATCTACAAGAGTCATTTTTGAATTCTTGACCTCTGTATTTTCAGTCAGTAAGTCACTACCTGGAATCCTTTCTATCTTCGGGTTTACCTTTTAAGAAGTCACCATTTTCCGTTTCAGATAAGAAGGGATAAGAGTTTTTTCATTTCAACCTCATGAGCTTCAAAGTAGATTGTGGGAAGAGAGCGGGTATTCACGACTTCTCGATTGCTTGCTAAACGAAGGAACGTTTAAAGTGATCCTAACTTTCCTAGGTTTTTCAACGACATCGGAGAATTGAAGCTTGCTCAAATAGAATGCCCTAAGAAAGTTATTTTCCCTTTTTCCCTATGAACGAAGGTGTAGTGAAGGTCAAGGGAAGGTTGGTACCGAGTAATCAAAGTAAGTTGACAGACCTATAATGCAAAATATTACACAGATATCAGCCTCGAAACTGATTGCCCCCATCTTCGCGCTCTAAAAAGCAAATTATAAGACAGGTGGTGAAATGAAATTCAGAAATGATTGCCCCCACCTAGTCCAAGAGATGATGAAAGGAAATTCAGAAATGATTTCCCTCGTCTCATCATTTAAATGCATAAATATATTCCAAAGTGGTGAAAGGAAATTCAGTAAGAGGGGCCAGATAACTTCACTGGGTACTGAACAGGCTCGCTGACAGTGAAGCAATATCTGAGATATCTGTAAGGATGTTATACATGAATATCACTCTACTCTGGTAACCAATGCTTTTTGAAATGTGATCCACATCCCAGATTCAGACGAGACTTCCCAATTAAAAACATATAATCTTATTCTTTTGATGCAAGCCGATAGCCACAAGATCTGTTGGGTCTCCTAGGACTGTTTCGATTGTCTTAAAGCAGACCTGAATTTAGTAGCGGGAAAGGGAAAGTTGTGAAAGGGAATACAACTAAGTTTAAAAAGAGTATCTGATTTTGAAAAAGATTTTCAAGGTAAAGAACGAAGTCTCTTTCCCCCTTTGATACCATGTTCTCAGGAACCTTTTCACCTAATTGAAGCTATTGACTCCATTTTACCCAATATTGGCACGTGGTCTACTGTTCTTCCCGCCTTACAAGAAAGCGGGATCCCTAGTTGGAGCCGCCTTTGTTTTTTATAGCCCATCACAAGTTTCATTCTACCTCTGGATCTCGTAGGTCAGATACTATAAGTCACGTAGTTCACACGCCCTGAGCTACAAAACGGCGAAATCGTTTTAATTTTTCACCCAGGACAATAGCGAGGGTAAAGTTTTCCCTAATCCATGATTAAACGTCATCGGGGTTTCGCACCTCGACATTCACCAAACCAAAAAAATTATTTTCGTAGCCCCGATAGCCGAGAACACGAAGTCCTTACTTTAGTAACTCGTGTCAAGGTTAAAAGTAAAATCTAAACCAGGGTAACATTCTGTCGGCAATTCGCCACTCGACATTTTCTTTTTTAAAAGTTATACTATCTAAACCCCGACTCGCAAGATCATGATAAGGGTGTGAACATAATTAATTAATCACTTAATCAAAGTTTATCTTCCCTTTTAATTAAGTCATGTTATCGCAATCTTGCGGCTTTGCAGCTCAGCATGCAGACTTCCCAGAAACTTACCTTCTAAGCTCCAAGTCGCGATACGGTGAATATAAATAATAACGAAATTAATTAAGCTCCTAATAATAATCATGTTTTATTAACCAAAATCGAACATCGCAATCTTGGGTGTTAGAGGTTAAAAGTGTTAAAGCAAAATTCCCGATACTACAAGTGGTGAAAGATTAATTAACGTTGGTAAATCCGGATTGATTAAGCTAAATCAATACATCCCGCTTCTTGATGCTTGCACGATTTACGAGGTAACCTTATTTCTTCCATACACCAACTGACACTTTAAATCGCCAAAATTTGTGGCATTAATTAGGAAATAGGGCGAATCGATGAATAAAGCTTGGGTTTTTATGGTTGAATTTAATTCTGAACATGATTTGATAGATTTCATCTGAAAGAGTACCAGTTTTCGAATATATATAGAATGGTCATGCATTATAGAAAATTAATTTCTACATTACGCAGAGCCCATTTTCTTGGTGAACTGACTTCTGTATGTATATGTATTTCTATCGCAGAAGAGCTAAAACACAATCTCCAACCATGGCTCCGCGAAAAGAATCCAAAGCCAGTGTTGAGGTTTTCAGACAAGGCTTAGACAATGTCATTGATACTTCGCTTCGAAGTATAGACTCGGTCTCGAATTGGTCGCTCATTTCAGATGTTCTGCAGGCCGAATTGGTGGATTATTCTGATGACTCCAGTGACAACGAAAAAGAGGATATAACCACCAAGTATAAGATAGTCATCCAATATAGAATGCACAAAGTAGTAGCCAGGCCATGATTCCTTCCATAATATGACATGGTTTGATGGGCATTAGACCATGTGGACGTACCGACCAGAACCATCATGAATGAGCAGAAAGTCACCATCGGGACTTTCAAGACGAAACATCTGCAAGCCATGTATAAGCTGCCCACAACGTCTGACTACACATATGGCGCCGAATTCTTAGACGAGTTCAAGAAGAAGGAATGCGTACAGTATGATAAAACCATGTTCAGTTTAATAAGAGATTGGGTTTTGCATGCTGCAAAGTTCAGGGCTGATAGTGACGGCATATATTCGATAGCTTCCTTAGAACCACAGTACAAATATGTAGCCATGATGACATGTAGGTTATATGGGAGAGAGGACACCTAAATTTTTTTTCTTCCATGGGTGCCTCTAATGTTTTGGGTCGCCAAAAGAAGTTCCTTCGATTGGGCGAAAATGTTGTCCGATAGCTTGACCAGCCGGGTCACAGAGTATCGGGCGCAGAAAGAGAGCGGAAAGGCGTCTTCATTTTTCATGTCTGCATACATTATGGATGCCATGTGTCTTTTAACACCATTTCCCATAATGATCTGGAGTTGGACCCTAGCAGAAGATGAGCCTATCCACTTTTATCATGCGAATTTGTGGGAAAACAAAGCGACAAATTTCGTGTATGAAATCTTCAACTGGGTGATGGTGCCCATGCATGTCACTATTTTCGGCCACCCACCACCTAGGATATCAGACAGTATATTGACAAATCTGAGCATCATAGCCGACTGGTATGTAGAAGCTGAATTTTCATATCTCAGAGTTTTTGGGGCTTCGGTTCCCCCGCATGCATTGCCATTGTTCATTCCCGATAAGTTGGCTTGTCATGAGGTTGCTAGGCAAACAATAATTGGTGGTATAATCAAAGAGCTTAATGGATACTCAAAGAAGGTATGGCCACATTTTCCTGTTCAGTTAAATTCTTATTCTTTATTATATTTCAGGCATGCCAAAGCTGAGGCAACAGCCCTGGAAGACCTAAATTTGGTCCTCATTGAATACAAGAAGCACGATCCACAAAGGGTCATGAGAAATCATTTGGCTAGTTGCGGGCTCAAGAGATTTGAGCACGATAATTCATCCTCGGATGAAATTTTTCGAGGCGCAAGGTCCTATGCTGAGATTCTAGCTCGAATACAAACCTTGGCACCCGAATAAAGAGCCGATGTTCTAAAGTTCCATCAACATCGATGCATTTCTCTTCCCGTAGTGTTGCGGGGTGAGAGTTTGAGTACGGTGGAGGCGAAACAAAGAGATGTCGAAGGCTCTAAGGAGGCGACTCCCGATCAAGAAAAACACCAGGATGAGGGAGAGCAAACTAAGAGTCTGAAAGCAAAGATAAAGACTCCCAACTCACTGAAGAAGCAGAGCTTGGTTACTACTCCAGGAAAATCAGCGAAGTAGATCGGAGAATCTATCACATCAGTTACCCCCTTGCAGTCGACTCAGGGAAATATTGATGCAGGATGGATCTTCAATGAAGAGTTGAGACCTATAAGGGTAGAATAACTCCCTCTGAATGAGTTTTTATTCAATAAGAAGAGAAAGGCAGTAGTGAAGAGGGAATTCTATCAGGAAGGAAAGTCAACAACCAAGAAATACAAAGTCATAACCGATGGGAAGGATAAGAAGAATGAACAATTCGTGACTGAAATAGTAGGGACATTAGGAGCATATGCCTCGACGAACCAATTCTCAGTCGGGCTTTTGAAAAAACAACTTAGACGAAAAAATCACCTCATCAAGACCCTTGAAGCCAGACTAGCCACAACAACAGAAACTACCAAAGACCAGGCGAGCGTAGGAATAGAGCTACTCAAGACTAAGCTCAAGCAAGCACACCTGGTGGTATGATATGGTCAAATGCAAGCGAGCCAGCAAATGGATTTGATCCAACAACTGCAGGCTAGGGTGGAAATTGCCAAAAGCAAAGTGATAGATATCAGGATGTTTCAGTCCGAGACGATGGAGATTCAGGGCAGAGTCTCTGCGGCCCAACGAAATTTACTCGGCAAGGTAGGGGAGATTCCTGACAATTGCTTGCTAGTTAATCAAGTTTTGGAGAACTTATTTGCCAGAGAAAGGGAAGCTGGAGCAACACGGGTCGTCTTCCAAGAGGTTGTGATAGCCAAAAACAACAGGGGTTCGGGAATTACTCCCAGGTTCACCATTTCGGAGAAAACCAGAGGAAACATTCTATTAAAAGAATGGGAGCACAACATCGCGGAAGGTAAGCTGCAAGCCAAAAGGGTAACGAATTCCTTAGAAGAGGCCTTTAGTTCTATAGATGGTGATCTGCTAGGCATTGATAGCGGAGGTAATGCTGAGGCGTTGATGCAAATGAATATGGAAAAAATCTCGCTTGATCTAAATGAAAAAGAGGAAAGAGATTCGGTCAAGATCTACCAAGTGACTATGGTGGACATAGTCCAAATAGACAAATGTATTATTAAACCAAGCGCACAATTATGCGCTATCGACATCATAGACAGACAGATGGAAGACAAGTTGTCGCAGTTAGCCCGAAAATGTTACTTTTTTTAAGCCAACTGTCAAGTAGAACTGTCGAGGCTGATATCTGAGCTGGTTGAAAGATGTGTCACCTGTACCGAGCACGCGCGAGGACAAATGTCTGGCACCAAGTGAAGACAGAGAAGAATAAATGGAGCGGTTTCTCTCCTCCCTATCATAACCAAAATTTTGTAACGATTGAGATTCTATCTTATTTGTAAAACTGTATAAATACACCATAGAAAGAAAAGAAAAAGGGGTTGGACCTTTTGTGTTGATTGTAACAGAGTTTTACATTTTGAGAGTTAATACAAAGAAAATCTGAAGATTCTCAATTCCATCACGACTGTGTTATGAGTTTGTTTTCTTGTATCTCATATTTCATTTCATTTCATATTCCTGACTGATGAATGCTTCGTTATAATTTAGTACGACCACTACTATAGAGAATGAATTTCAGTTTTCTGTAATTGTTTACTATTTTTCCTCTGTACCGTCTATTAGCAGGTGTAAGACCAGTCAACACTTTTAGAATTCTACATACATTTTATGCTACATCGGGTTATTTCCTTATAGTTTTCCTCTTCTTTTTATACGTGATATTCTCCCTTGATAGGAGCCTTACACCATAGACAGCTAAATGTTTTTCTCCCACCTCATACCTTTTACTAAGATATGACTCAGTTACAGGAAAGAGCCTTTGATTTGCACCCCGTTTTATTTCCAAAAATGTAAATTCTCTTTTATATGACCAAATTAAGACAACACTTAATTTCTCTCTGAAGTTTTTATTATTTTACTGTTCCTCCATGACTGTCCCTATACCAACACAACCTAATATCGAACTCGGATTATCAAATCAAATGGACATTGCCTTAAACCTTTTCGACACTATTCTTAAAATAGCTACTACCCGGGTTGAACTCAAACATTCATGGGCAGCGATTGAATAGGATATAACCATCTAGGAACAGTTGGAAGCTAAACAATGCCAACGTAGAAATATTCCTTAGTTTTCTTTGCCGAAGGTTGACGTTTCTCTCTTCTATACCCTTTACACACTTTCGGATGCCTAGACACTGTACTTATAAGCCTTAAGTACAGACTCTGGAACAACAATCAAAATAGAATGAAGGAAGAAGATATCCCCAAAACAACATTATGAATTCATGAAGGCCATTATGAATTTTTGGTCATGCCTTTTGGCCTTACAAATGCACCTTCCACATTCCAAGGGTTGATGAATTCCATTTTGAAGGCCTTCCTTCAAAAATTTGTCTTAGTATATTTTGGTGATACACTAATCTGCAAAAAGTCTTGGGAGGATCATGTGCGACATGTTGACCAGGTGCTACAACTACTAAAGGAGAAACAAAGATATGCCAAACCATCCAAATGTTTCTTTGGGTTGAATAAGGTAGAGTATTTGGGTCATATTGTATCTCATGAAGGTTTCAAGGTAGACCCTAACAATATTAATGCCATGATGGACTGTCTAATTCCCAAAACATTGAGTAATCTTAGAGGATTTTTGGGTTTGACAGGTTACTACCGCAAGTTTGTTCAACACTATGGAAGAATAGCAACACCTTTAACATAACTAACTAAGAAGGATGCATTTTCATGGACTCCAGAGGCAACTAAATCTTTTGAACCACTTAAAGATATGGTGTGCAAAGATCATGTCTTGACCACTCTAGACTTCACAAAAACATTTATTGTGGAATGTGATGCCTCGAGAAATGGAATTGATGTTGTCCTAATGCAAGAAGGAAGGACCCTAGCTTTTGAAAGTTGGCCACTCAAGGGAAAGGACTTACAAAAGCACATTTATGAGAAGGAAATGATGGAAATACTACATGCATTAAATAAATGGAGCCCTTACCTAATAGGTAGGCACTTCAAGGCCAAAACAAATCATGATAGTCTTAAATACTTCTTGGAACAAAGACTATATTCAAAAGAACAACAAAATTGGGTGACCAAGATATTGGGTTATTATTTTGAAATCGTCTATAAAAAAGGGAAGAAAAATGTTGTGGAAGATGCACTCTCAAGAAATGATGAATATGTTGAGGCCTTTCTCTCTATTATCTCTATCATACAACCCAATTTGATAATAGAAGCAAGGGATGAATGGAAGAATGACGAAAATGTGTGGAATCTCATTCAAAGGTTGTAGCAAGATTCCAGTGCATCAAAAACATTTACATGGAAAAATGATTCACTATGGTACAAAGATCACTTATATTTATGTAAGAATTCCCAACTCAAACAAAAAGTACTATTGGAATTTCACACCTCTCTGAAAGGAGGGCACTCAAGATTTTTGAAAACCTACCATAGGGTCAAGAAGGAATTTTTTTGGGAGGGCCTTAAAACTAATGTTCAAAGGTTTGTGGAAAAATCTTTAGTTTGCCAACAAAATAAGGTGAAAACAATTAAGACCCCAGGTCTTTTACAACCATTAGCCATCCCAACTCAATGCCGGGAGGAGGTTTTCGTTGATTTCATCACAGGGTTACCGAAGTCTAAAGGAAAGAGTGTTATCATGGTGATTGTTGATAGACTGACCATGTACACACACTCTTTTGCACTCTCTCATCCCTTCAAAGCCAGTACAATTGCCACTGGATTCATGAAGACAGTTCAAAATCTACATCGAAGCCCAAATATTATTGTAAGTGAAAAAGATCCCATCTTCACTGGAAATTTTTGGACATAATTATTTTCTTGTTTGGGTACTCAATTGGCTCATATCCCATCCCATCGTCCTCAATCTGATGGAAAAACTGAGATAGTGAACAAATTTATAGAAGGATACCTTCGTTTCTTTGTCTCTGATAAACAAACACAATGGTTCAAATGGTTACCCTTCGCAGAATGGTGGTATAACACTTCCTTTCATACTGCAAAAAAAATGACACCATTTATGGCACTCTATGGATACCACTGTCCTTCCATCACTTCTTCTCTAAAATAAAAATCTAAGGTTCCAGTAGTGGAAGATCACATCGAGCATCAACAACAAGTGATCCAAATATTAAAGGACAACCTGACTATGGCACCAAATCACATGAAACAACAAGAAGATCAACATCGTAGTGAAAGAAGTTTTGAATTAGGGGATTGAATGTTTTTAAGACTACAACCATACAAATACATGTCCCTCAAGCATGCAAAGAAGGATAATAAATTATCACGAAAGTACTATGGCCCTTATAAGGTGTTGAAAAAGATTGGTACTATGCCATACAAATTGGAGTTCCCTTCATCTTCACGAGTACAACTAGTTTTCCATGTTTCATGCTTAAATACGGTTATAGGTGACAATATCCCAATTCAAACTATATTTCTAGAAATTGATGAGGAAGGAAAAATCATATTGGAGCCTGAATCCATCACTGACACAATAATTCTCCAGTTGAGGAATAGATCCATTTCAGAGTATCTCATTTAATGGAGGAAACTATCAGATGAAGATTCCACTTAGGAAGATGAATATTTTATACAGAAGCATCCAAAGTTACTCAAGCATTGTGGAAAACACTTGTCTCAAGGGGAGAGGCATGTTAAGCCCTAAACAGTGGCACATTAACCCTTAATTGCGGCATATTACATTAGTAATGTTATTTTATTTATGTTGCCTTGGGTCCATTAGTTGTAATTGTACCTGCTAGTCTCGTATATATTGCAAGGAGACATTTTCATTTGGAACCATCTTGCAATTGGAAATTTGTGTGGTGTATAAGGAGGTTTCCCCCTAGAAGAGGCTTATTATATGAAATTCTCTCTTTTTCAAGGCATCGAGTACTTATTCTGAGGTTTTTCTATGCTATATTGATATTTGGTTCTTAACATGGAAAGGCATGGCATGTCATGGCTTGGAAAGACTTTCCATTTCCTTCACCTATCTTTCCATTCCTTTCCATTCCATTCCTTCCCTTTCCATACCATGCAATGCCATGCCATGCCATGCATTTCATTTCCTTTACTTCACTTGCCTTACATTGCATGGAATTACATGGAAAGAGAAGGAAAGGCATGGCATGGCATGACAAGGCTTGGCATTTCCTTCACTTGTCTTTCCATGCCTTCCCATGGCATGCCTTTCCTTTCCATTCCATTCCATTCCATGCCATGCCATGCATTTCCTTGCTTTTCCATGCTATGTCATGCTTTTCCATGCCATGCAATGCTTTGCATATCCATGCCTTGGCTTGCCTTTCCAAGCCATGCCTTTCCTTGGTATGCCAGTCAATGCCTTGTCTTTTTGTTCCATGCATTTCCTTAGCATGCCTTTCCTTTCCATTGCATGCCATGCCTTGCCTTTCCATGCCATTCCATGCCTTGAATTTCCAAGCCATGACATGGAATTGCATGGCAAGGAAAGGCATGGAAAGTGAATACAAGTAATGGCATGGCATGGAAAGGATTGGCATGTCAAGGAAAGGCATGGCTTGGAAATGCAAGGCCATGCATGGAAACAAAAGGAAAGGCATGTAATGACATGGAATGGAAAGGAAAGGCATGGCATGGCATGGAATGGAAAGTGAAGGAAAGGAAATTCATGGCATGTCATGGAATGAAAATGCAAAGCATGGAAAGGCATGGAAAGCAAATGCATGGCATCGCAAGAAAATTCAACAAAAAGCAATGGAAAGGAAATTACATGGAATTACATGGCATGGTATGGCATGCCAAGGCATGGAAGTGAAATTCAATACAAGGAATGACACATCATGGCATGGAAAGTGAACACAAGGCAAGGCATGACATGGAAATTCAAGGCATGGCATGGCATGGAAAGGCAAGGAATGGATTGGTAAGGCAAGGTGTAGGTCTAGGTCATTGATTTACCTAGAAAGTTATCTTTCTAAGTCGTTGATGGTTATTTATTTAATGTGTTAAATAATGTTTTTATCAAAGTGATGATATTGCATGTTATCTTGTATTATTCTTGAATCAACCTTGTCTTGAAACCCTCAATTATGTGGTTATATTAGGACCTATCCTCAATTTACAACCTTGTAAGCTTCATGTCTACGGTTTAATTGTCATATTTCACCCTTAGAATACACCTTGACACCTTTTATTACATTTATTTCATAATTTTCATCCCTTTAGGGATTGATGTGTTGAATATTCTAGGGATATTATGTTCCATTTTCCATTTCAACAAGCATTTTTAATCTTAACCCGAGTTTAGGCTTGCATTTTCAACCCCCCTTTAATTACATGATTACTTGTTTTACGAGATGTTATATTAATTTTTCTATTGTAACTTGTCATATTGTTGAAGTTAAACATCATAATCACAAGTTTTATAAAAACTATACTTTCCTTATTGATTTGTGGTGTTTGGGTCTTCCCATTGACTTTTTAAAACTTATTTAATATGATTTATTCACTTGGGATGACAGTGGAATGATACAAAAAGGAAAGGAATGGAATGGAATAGCATGGAAATGAAAGGAAAGACAATGGCATAGAAAGGAAATGCAAGACAAGGAATGACATGGAATGGCATGGAAGGTTAAGGCAAGGCAAGGAATGACATGGAAAGGAAAGCAATGGGATGGCAAGGAAAGGAAATCGAAGCCAAGGAAAGGCAAGGCAAGGCAAGGAATAACATGAAAAGGAAAGGAATGGCATGGCAAGGAATGGAAAGGAAATTCATGGAATGGTATGACATGGCAAGGCATTGCATGGCATGGAAAGTGAAGGAAAGGAAAATAATGGCATGGCATGGCATGGAAAGGCATGGCATGACAAGGAAATGCATGCAATGGAAATTCAAGGCATGGAAATGGCATGTAATGACTTGTAAAGGCATGGAAATGGAAAGGAATGGAAATGACACCACAATGGAATGGTATGGAAAGAAAAGGCATGGCATGACAAGTAAAGGAAAGGAAAGTCATGGCATGGGAAAGAAAGGAATGGAAAGGAAATACATGACATGGCATGGCAAGGAAAGGCATGGAAAGGCATGGAAACGCAAGGAAAGGAAAGGCATGGCATGGCTTAGCAAGGAATGAAAACTTTTTCACCAATGCTTAAAATTTCATAAATAATTCATTGGATGGAAAGGAACTTTGTGATATAAATTTAATTCATATGTCCTTAGAAAAAATGTCATTTATTTCTTGGGATGAGAAAGGTTTCTTTTTTTTCTATTCTTGTTTCATTTCAATCCACATTTTGATTTGACTTTCTCCTTGCATAATGTTATGGAAAGTTATATTTATTGTTGTATATGTTAAAATGGGAAGATACATGGAAATACAAGGGAAGCTAAATGACAATGGCATGGAATGACATGGCATGGATTGGCAAGGCATGACATTGGCATGGAAATGGCATGACATGGAAAGGCATGGAAAAGGCATGGAAATGGCATGGCATGGAAAGACATGTAAATGGAAAGGCATGAAAATGGGATGCAATGGCATGGAAATGGGATGCCAATGGTATGACATGTCATGGATTGGAAAGGAATGACAATGGCATGGAAATACATGACAATGACATGGCATGACAATGGCATAGAAATGGCATGGATTGGCAAGGCATGACAATGGATAGGAAATGGCATGGAATGGAAAGGCATGGAAATGACATGGCATGGCAATGACATGGAAATGTCATGCCATGGATAGGTTTGAGGGTTTGGGTTTGGGAGGGTCCTTTGTCTCCTTGTGTTCTCTAACCCAGAAATTGGGTAGGACTGTGCAATAAAATCTCATAGATGGTGAAGGGAAAAGAATAATGGTTCAAGTCTCCTTGGAGTAATTTTGGTAGCATATCATTACTTTCTATGGTGTGTCACGAAATATAACCTCAAAACCTTTATTTGTAGGTGGAAAATGATACCCATTCTAAGATCTAGTTTCCATGTGAACTCTCTCATTGTATTGATCAAAATCAATAAGTTTAGTGGACATCATGGAAGAATGAATACATGTTATTAATAATTGATGGGTTTAACAAAATTTACATATACCCACTAAAAAACCTAAAAAAACACATGAGTGCATTACTGAGTCATTGACTAGTATTTTTGACATTTATGAAGGGTTTCACATAAATCAAATAATTTTATATATGTCATGGATAGAAGGAGGGGAATAATGTGTGTTCCCTAGAAAATGGTCAAATTATGGATTCAATCAACTAAGAAACTAAAAACTAGGACTATCAAAGGAATGTCAAGGGAAGCATAAGGTTTTAAGAACCTGACTGGTAACAACTCGTGAGAAGATATTGATAGGTGCATGTACTTGATATTCTAAATATATATGAAGTGTTTGGGTTTTCCAAATATTGTGAACTTGTATAATTGTATTTTACCTTATGTCATATTCATAATTGAGTAATGTTAGTACTAGTTATGGAGGTTACTTTTACATAACACTGAGGTGAGATTGTTAAGTGATCTACAATTATGTAGAAGATAAACGAGAAAATTTATTTCTATAATAAAGTATTGTAATATGCCATTTTTTAGGTCACAATATTTTCAAGTGACCACTATTTGAGGGTGTATTGTCCTTGGATTTAGATGTAGATAATTCAATAGATATTCCATATTGTTGGTTGTGAGTTAGAATATGGATATTCACAACATTCATGAAAATAATTCATAAGGAATGATCTAACAATGATGTAGAGATACATGGTTGATTAGAAAACAAATCTACTTGAGAATCATTAATTACTTATGGATTTAGCACTTATCAATCTTTTCCACCAAAATATATTTGTTAATGAGTAAAAAAAGTATTTAGAATGACTTTAGAAAAAAATAAAGGGGTTAATACACATAAAATTCATACATTTTGAAATACAAAGACCTTGAAATTCATATATTCATCAACATAAAATGTAGAAACAATGAGATTCATAAAAAACATGCCATGAA
>JZKD02S1990755.1:118706-151397 GCA_000966675.3 Picea glauca
ATATATATATATATATATTCAACATTGTCTAAATTGTACATTTTTTACAAAGTTTCACCTCGTGACCATTATACAAAGTGACAACAAGTTCCCTAACATAAAAATCATCCACTTGATGGCCTAGATACAAAATGGTAGTAATTGGTCAATCATTGAAAACAGGGGGTGCGATGTTGATTTGATTTTAGATAACAGTTTGTAATTGGAACCCCCTTCTTTTTGTTTTTTGGACTCTCCCTATTCCCGGGTTCCTATGGGAGGTTCTTTTGGGGTTCTTCTGGGTAGTATTCTTAGGTTTTATGGTATATAAATAAAGGGTTTATAGGCTATAAATAAAGGGTTTCTAGGCTATAAAAAGGAATGGTAGTAAAGGAGGGGGTGCGATGCTGATATCCACAATTTTTTTTATGTTGCTAAGATTTGTTTGGAAAGATCTAAAATGAAATTATATCATTTAAAATAAGGAAAATGCATGCATGTGTGAGACAAAAGGTACATATAATATATATGGTCTTGCCTAGTTGTTGATATTAGTATATAGAAAAAGAAAAGTTCAACAATTGGTTCTAGACATTAACATTGTATCATGGACCGATGTATAAGATAGGATAAGATGATTATATTAATTCCCAACAAATGACAGAAAGGTAGGTCAATAGGAATGAAATACAAATCTCATATTACATAGTCAAGCACTAGTTTTGCAATTACAATGTTATGGCCCCTCTTATGAGTACTGTAAAAATAGAGTTTACATTATGCATATTTAATGTGCTAAGAGACATCTTACATTCACACAAAATAAAGGATATTTAGGACAACTTATGTACATAAGTGTGATGCAGGAGGACATTTAATTGGGATTACCTTAGTATTATACTGTAGTAAATGAATATGATGGCCTTATTGAGACAACTCTATTCACCTGAGACGAGATCATTTTTCCAATATAACTGCTAAAAGTCTAGGTCTCATTTCTCATGAATTCATGATTACTTTTTCTCATCATCCATTGCACAAATCCTCTTAAAATCAGTAGCTTCTATTGCATCGAGTTTTGCATGTATATGATAAAGTTGTATTTTTGTTATCATTACTAAGACTATAATAAAAGAGAAAGGATCCACCTTGGTACTAGAACATTTCTATTGTGTTGTACTGCAAGAGAGATAAAGACACCTTACTACTAAAGTGATCTTACCAAGGTATTAATTCATTAAATTTCATCTTTGTACTTCTATTTTATAATAAATTATTTTGTACAGTTAGATTAATTATAATCATTTGCAAGAAGAAGATTGTTTATAAATGCATTACCATAATCCTTGGAACTTATGATGGTATGGTACATTGGTTCTACCTTTCAGTTATTACTCATTGTCCACTTAGTTGAGCTAACAATGACAACCCTTATATGCTATTAGGGTGAGTTTGAAAAATAACCTCTGATATAATTTCTTAATTATCCTGGTGATATTGTAATGATAGTCAATGAAAGAAAATGACACTCCTTGGATCAGTATCCAATATTGTTAGAGTTTAATGACGTTTTTCCAAAAGAGTTACCATGGTTACCCCCTAAGAGGGAGATTGATTTTACCATTGAGCTAAAACCTAGTGCAGAGCCAATTTCCAAGACACTGTATAGGATGAAGACACCATAAATTTGTGAGTTACATATGTAGTTGAAGGAACTACTTGACTTAGGACTAATAAGTCCTAGTGTCTTACCTTGTGGTGCGCCAATAATTTTTTTCAAGAAGAAGGATGATTCCTTATGACTGTGTATAGATTATTGGGATTTGAACCATGCTACAGTGAAAAATAGGTACCCAATGCCACAGATAGATGATCTATTTGATCAAATGAAATGAGCAACAATTTTATCAAAAAATGATCTACGATCAGGGTATCACCAGTTAAGGATTAAGGAAGGCGATATTCCTAAGACTTCCTTTCAGACTCAGTTTGGGCATTACAAGTTCTTTGTAGTTCCTTTTGGTTTGACCAATGTGCTAGCAGTATTCATGAGCCTCATGAATGGTGCATTCTGAAAGTACTTAGACTACTTTGTACAGGTCTTTCTGGATGATATCCTCATATATTACAAGAATGAAAGACAACATGAGGAACACTTGCGAGTGGTGTTGTCGTGCCTTAGAGAGAACAAATTGTATGGAAATTTGTTGAAGTGTTCTTTCTTCCAGAAATAAATTCACTATTTAGGTCATATCATTCCTGATGAAGGAATCTGTATGGACCCAGAAAAGGTAAAGGCCATTATGGAATGGACAATGTCGAAAAATTCTCATGAGGTAAGAAGCTTCATGGGGCTAGCAGATTATTATCAGAGATTTGTGGAAGGGTTCTCTAAAATAGAGAAACCCATCACCACTTTGTAGCACAATGGGGTCAAGTATGAATGGACATAAGAGTGTGATATTACATTCATCGAGCTTAAGAGGTTACTAACTAGTGCACCAATTCTACGAGTGTCAGATATGGGAAAAGACTTCACAGTCTGCACGGATGCCTCGAAGAAAGGGTTGGGGGATGTGCTAATGCAGGATGGATGAGTGATAGCATATACATAAAGGAAGTTGAAGCAACATGAGGAGATTTACGCTACTCATGATTTAGAGTTGGAAGATGTAATGCTAGCACTAAAAATTTGGTGGAACTATCTAGTGGAGTAAAACTTTGATCTCAAAATGGACCATGATCTCTTCACTCAAAGTCATCTCAATGCCAGGAAGAGGCGATGGAGTGAGTTTATGAGTGAGTACAATTTTGGAATTTCGTTCATCGAGGGAAAGGAGAATGCAGTCGTGGATGCCTTGAGTAGGAGACCACATGTCTTGTCCTTGGTACCCTTAAAGGTTAATCTTAGGGAGAATGTGTTGGGGAAACTTATTGGAGATAGTTGGTATTTGAAGGTTACCTCAATCCTTCATAGTGGAAGGAAGTTAGATCCAAAGTATGAAGGATATAGCCTGGAAGAAAATGGATTATTAATATATCAAGGAAGGATTTACATCCTCAAAGGTGGGGATATTCGAAGCATCATACTCAAGGAAACCCTTAGAGCACTTTATTGTGCACATCCGAGTGTGAAGAAAATGTACGCAGACATGAAGAAGATTTTCTTCACGATAGGCATGAAGCATGATGTAGTCCATTTCATTGCTAAGTTCCTAGAGTGTCAACAAGTGAAAGCTAAGGATCACAACCTAACAGGTCTTCTACAACCGCATGATGTTCCTATGTCCAAATAGGAAGTCATTTCTATGGATTTTGTTGTGTGATTGATGCTCACATTGCATAGACACAATGCTATTCTTGTGATAGTTGACAAGTTGAACAAGAGTGCTCATTTTATTTCAGTTAGAGACACTTACGATGTCACTGATGTGGCACATGTGTTTATAAGTGAGGTAATTCATTTGCACAGGTTACCTAAGAAGATAATTTCAGATAGGGACACCTGATTCAATTCTCAATTTTTGACAAGTTTGCACTCAGCGTTTGGAACTCAGTTGAACTCAAGCACATATTATCATCCTTAAATAGATGGGTAAACTAAGAGAGTAAATCAGGTTATGGAAGACATACTTAGGATGTATTTTATGGATAATAAAACCCATTGGGATAAGTACCTATCATTGGTAGAGTTCGTCAACAATAATAGTTTCCATAGCTCCGTTGGAATTCCACCCTACGAATCTATGTATGGAAGGCCATGCAGAACACCTTTAAGTTGGGAAATGTTAGAAGACTGAGTGACATTTGGGCCAGAATTGATTCAATAGATGGAGGAATAGGTGATTCAGATTAGGCAGCGACTAAAGGAAGCACATGATAGACAAAAAATTTATGCTAATGCACATAGGACTAACCGAAGTTGTAAAGTGGGAGATCAAGTTTTCATTCATATCAGGCCTAATAAGAGTTCCATTCAGTTCAAGAATGGGATAAATTGGTCGCCTCGATTTATAGGACCATTCAAAATCCAAGAGAGAATTGGACATGTTGCCTATCGTCTCATACTTCCACCCCACTTGTATAAAACTCATAATGTTTTTCATGTATATGTCCTACATCATTATGTTGTTGATGAATATCATAAAATGAATTGGAAGGAATTGTAGGCATCAGACGCAAGAACCCTCATGGTATAACCATTACGTATATTGGACCATAGGGTCCGACAGCGCAGGAACCATCTGGTAAACCAAGTTAAGGTCAAGTGGGACAAGTATAACCCATGATATGCTACTTGGGAGGATGCCTATACCTTATGATGAGATCATCCCTCACCTTTTAACCACCTTGGGAATATGTTTTTTGGAAGGTTTGGTCTATGTAATGCCAACTTTTGACTTAGATAGCTAGAATTACCTAAGGCTTGATCATCTTTATTTTCTATTCACTATGAAACTATTAATGATACAATTGAAATTTTAAGATGTATGAACCTATGTGAATTTCAATTCTACAAATGTTTAACATTATTTGAATGATGATGGTATTATACGATCTATTATGTGAATGTCAATTCTATGAATTTTTAACTTTATTTAAATTATGTTGGACATTATGCAATCTATTAAAACTTGAAAATTTTGACATTTAAAGTTGTTGGTACGTGGATATCGAATTGATATTATGGTTAAATGAATTTAAATGATGATAATTCATCAATATGTATGGGTTTGTGTTAAAGACCAATCTGCAGGTCAATAGGCTATGAAATAGCTGGAGAATAATGATGACTCAAAGTTTATGCCGTTAACACAGATTGAGAAACAATATGGTACAAATATTTGTATGTGAAATTATGTTGGTTCGAATGCATTGCTTTGATATGTGTACTAGTGCATACTTTTCAGGTGGCGAGACTACCTAAAACTGAATATACGATGAGAAAATTCTCAGCATCACAGTGCCACTGTATATTCCATGGTAGGGTGTGGACCTTAGTCCTATTAGGAGGGGTGGAGGCATTTACCACCATGTATCCTTTGAAACCTGGAGTCATTGGATGACGCTGTTAGCTCATGCTCCCCTAGACATGTGATGATGATTTTCAGTTGCCTGATGGGGAAGCTTCGTCAGGAGAGTTGACACTTCCTCTGACAGGTTCTATTTGGAGTTAGGTCAATATAGTTGATGCTCCAAGATAGTCTAGAAGAGGAAGGATATGGATCAAAGATGGAAGTATGTTAGGGAGGAAGGATGAATAGAAGTAGTTGAGACTGTGTGGGGATTTCTCCTTATAGAAGTTCTTTATTTCCTCTTTTTTTTTTTTTTTAATATATGTGTATATATGTATGTTTATATTTACTCAACTAAGCTACAATTATCTAATTAAATGTTGCTTATGCTAAATTATTATAATTGAGGAATTTTGTGAACATTTTAAATAGTTTACTATCTTTTATGAAATGAATGGTGTCGTTGATTGGATTGGACACATACAAGAATTAATTTAGGTGTGATAATTATTTTTATTAGTACATGTACACATCATGTACGTGATAGCTACACATGTATGTCTTGCACATGTACACTAGTATGTATAAGTGTTTTAAATTGATGATGTTGATTATTTGTTGCGAATGTATGAATCATGTGTCATTACCCTTGTATTGTAAATAACTATAACTTCGGGACGAAGTTTCTTGAAGGATGGTTGTATGTAACAACCCAAATTGATTAATTTAATCATAGTTTTTAATTTAAATTTAATTAATTATTAAAATATATTAATGAGTCTTTTATTATTTTATTATTAAAAGGTGGGTGAAGTAATTAATGGGGAGGATAACGCTGCTGGGGAATTAATGGGGGGATAAGGTTGTTGGGGAATTAATGGGGGGATAAGGTTGTTGGGAATTAAGGAGGGGAATGGGAGAGAGGAGGATAAGGAAGAAGGGGAGGACTGGGAAGGGGGAGCTCATTTCTGTATGAGCATTTATGAATTTCTGAAATATAGAGGAGGAGGAGGAAATTGGGAGAATTGTTTTGGGGAAATCTCACAGGGCACTGTTGTTGCTGGGAATTTTGGGTTCAGGGGCCAGGAAGCTACAAAGATTCCCAGATCTAGGGAGATGCAGAGGTTGTTCCAATTTGGATGGGAGGTTAATATTCAATATGGGTAAGAAGAAGAATAGGATCATATAGAAAAGGGACTAGATAAACCAATGTGCAGGTGGAGGTATGTATTATGCTATTCTTATCATTATTCTTCCATTGTTGCTGATATTATTATATTATTATCATTATTATGTTGTTACTGTATATTCCTGGTTTATTCCAAGTATAAGAAAATCATGAAAGGAATTCTAAACTAAAATTTAGTCATTAAAGTACAATATTTTAGAAAAACTTTTAATTAGTTTGAGTCCTGAAAATAAATAGGCTCTACATGAAGGAGGCCCTTTAAGCATGCAATGGAGTGTGATGTAAATCTTGTTGTGAATGAAGTGCAACCAACATCTCTTTCTTTTCAAATACAAGCTACCCCATTCTTCCATTTTGAGTTCTACAATTCTTTTCTATCTTATTGATTAATAGAAGTTGGGTTTCAATGTATTTCTATGTTCTCTGCTATATTTTTGTTTTTGTCTCATTTCATTCTCAGAATAATTCATATCAATGGCATCAAAGTAGTCTAATCCTTGTCATTTTTGAGAGTCAGTACTCGATGAGGTTAGGGTATAGATATTTGGGTCTCGAGGTAGTTTCTCTTGAGGAAAAAATATCTCTCTAGCCAAAGTGACCTCCCATGGTGGAAGAAAAGAGAGATGAAAGAGCAGTAGATCCTTTCAATATTTTTCTCAAGGAATCCCTCATGAGAAAAAGGGATGAGATGATGGAAGAATTCTCTCAGATCCTTTGAATACTACTAATGGCAGTGACCGAAGCATCTTCAACAAGAGACCATTTTGGAGGTGCGACATGCTTCAAGGTACAAGTCAATTTTTATATCCCCTTATTTGAAGGCCAAATAGATGCATATGCTCTTGACAAATGGTTGAATCTTCTAGAATCTATTACTCTCTCCAAAAAAAAATTGACAATGATAACATCAACTTCGTACTCCTTAAACCCCTTCACATGTGAGATCTTGGTGGGAAGGTCACTGGGAGAGGTACACCGCGAATGAATCTACACCATTCAAGAGAGAACTCACTTGGGATTCCCTTTTAGGTTCCCTAAAGGAGGAATTATAACCTGTCATAAAATATGATGACCAGTACATGAGATGGACAACTCTATGTCATAATAGAGATCAGATGATGTCGGAGTACATTAACATCTTTCATACATTTTTCTCAAATTTAGGTATCAAAGACTTTGAGCGGAACATGGTTTTGAGGTATCGTAGTGGTCTGCATAGGTACATCCAAAGAGAGATGGATTTCTTGGAAATATCCTCATTGGGAGTTGCTTATCGATATGTAGTCAAAATTGAGTAGAAATTCAAGCAACAACGTAAGTGGGAGTTTGGGTTCGAAAATATGCCACAATAGAATCATGGAAAAGGAAACCCTAACTCACAGAATGAAGGACAGATAAGGGAAGGCCAACTTCAAGAGAGTCAATCCAAGAAGCAGGAAAATAAGGGTAACGATAATTCTAAGAAAGAAACTAGAAAGTGGTATGAGTTCCACAACATCCCCTGAAACAATGTTCACCAATGAATGTTTCTTGAAACAATCATTGGTGGATGAGATCAAAGAAAATGAATCATAAACTGAATTGAACTCTGATTCAAAGCATAATAAAGGGAAACAAATCATCGATGTAGAACCCACTTCTACCATTGTGGCCACAAAAATACAAATAGAAGAACCAAAGGAGATTGAGGAGAGGGAGAGCCTCTTCCACTCATAAATGTGGATAAAGGTGACCCCACTTCATTTAATTGTTGACATCAATATTAATAAGAAATTGATCTCATTTGAGGTTGTCAATAGATTGAAGCTTCCAATGATGCCATAGCCCCAACCATACACCATCCTATGGTTGAGTCAGGAATGAGACATTTGTGTTAGCAAACAATGTCTCCTTTCATATGGCATCAATCCCTTAAAGGATGAGGAAGTGTGGGATGTTTCTCCACTTGAATTCTGTGATGTTGTTTTAGGAAAACCATATATGTGGAAACATCATGCTATCTATGATTCTTGTCCCCACAGTTTCATTGTTACTCTTGGAGGTTATGTTTATAGGGTACCAGAGGTGGCTCCAACTAAAGCCACTTCATTGATCTCAGAAAAACAATGCCACAAAGTAATCTTTCATACCACAAACCTTTCCCTCTTCAAAATCAAGTCAAACGGTGAACATAAGGTCACTATGACCACTATATCCTTGGCCCAAGATGTTTCTATCCAACATAAGCGGGTCGATAAGATTTTAGAGGAGAACAAAGAGAACGCGAGTCTTCCATATGTTCAACATAGCTCTATTAAACAAAGCCATTTTCAAGCATGCTTTTGGTTCCAACCATTAGCCCCCATTCATATAGCTCTTCTTGTTGCATTTTCACCGAAATATTACTCCCACACTAAGACCAAGACAAATCATGCAATTAGATTTTTTGAATAGATCTGACACCTCCAACAATTTCATGGCATCCTTCTAGAGGAAAAGTACAAGTAGGACATCTACTTCAACAAGGCAAGAAACTCACCAAGAGTCAAATTTAGCTGAAGTTTCCCCATCTCCCAAGGGAACTTGACAAAATGGAGACCATTTCTTCCTATGAAGGGAGGAATGATCTAGGTGGATCTTGGTGGCCATCCACCTTTTCCACTGAATCAACATTTCAAGCCTATGGTTTTGATAAACCATGATATCCACCATTTTTTTATGGGAAATGGAATGTAATTCCATCTTCATTTGTTAATTAAACACATCATGTAATGATTTCCTAGTGGTGTTATGTGTTTTCTTATAGCATAATGTTAATGCACCAGATGCCATTAGAACTCCACAGTTAAGTGCAATCAAGATAGAGTAGTACTAGGATGGGTGACTGCCTAACAAGTCCTAGTTTTTTACCTGCCTATGGCATTTTATAAACTTAGACTAATTTTTCCCACATGCATCATGGAAATTGTTCTCCTCTCACTCTCTCATATATAATTGAGGTGAATGATCCCCTTTAAGCATGTAATGGAATGTGATGTAAATCTTGTTATGAATGAAGTGTAGCTAACATGCCTTTATTTTTAGAGATAAGCTACCCCATTATTCCAGTTTGTGTCCTACAATGATTTTCTATCTTATTAATTAATAGATGTTGGGTTTCATTGTATTTCTATGTTCTTTGCTATATTTGTTTTTTTCTCGTTTCATTCTCGGCATAATCTAGATCAATAAATAACATAGATAGGGTTAAGATACTAACCTCGTCCATGAATATGTGATGTCCACTAGGCTCTATAGGCGCATAACATGTCTTTCCACAACTCAAGAATCTGTGAGGTTCACATGGATGAATTCTATGTCCACTTTCCCTCTCCTCACTAGACTTTGTTGTACATGTGCTAAATCTCCAACCCCTCTATGAATGTCACTAGAAGACACCTCCCGCTGAGATAGTGCAACAAATCTAGTATGTTACACTAGGCTATGATTCAATGATGAAATGGCTATATGTACATGTTGCAAGCTCTCTGCAATAGGAGGATGTTGGGTAGGGGGGTCAAGCCTTCTCCTAGGGGGACACAGACCTAAAATGGGATTGCACCTAGCATACTCTTGGTCTTGTGCGGACCCTTGACCCACCCTATGGAAGTCACCCATGTCAAAGTAGTTGACATTCTTACCCAAAATAAAATCATCCCATAATTTTCTCAGAAAATATAAGGGCACCTCCCTATTATTGCAGGGAGGTTTATCAAAAACCATATACCACCTATCCATCCAGTTTTGACTAATATGGGGATGGATGCACCAATTAATGGAGAGGAATTTATTGGTCAATGGTAGTTCTTGTCCATTTCAAGGATCCCTAAAAATAGTCATTTTTTTTTGTTTTGAAATTCCCAAGTCTCTGACGTGATTTCTATCCAAACTAGTGTTATAGTACTCATACAATCATTCCCTATAATCAGAAATAGAGGTCAATTTCCCTTGGGAACTTGCAATGTACTTCACAGTGATGTCCAATGAAGTGTCTAGGGAGACTCTACTATGATCTCTAGTGTCCCTTAATTGTTCCTCAAGGGTTGTTAATATGACCAATCCCTCATCAATTTGATTGTTTACATTGGGTAGTTGTGGTGGGTTGGGGTTTTTATCTCCTTGTTTTTGTTTTGAGTAGTTTACATTTTCACCTAGTTCCATTTTATTATATATGATGCAATTTATTAAGCCATCGCATGTAAATTAAGTTGGTTTTTTAATTATAACTGAAAACCACAAATTTCTTTGATTTAGATTCTTGGGAGAAAATGACTAAATTGAGAGAAGAAAAAATTAATTAAACATACTTGCTAGACTGGGACATGGTGGAAATATCCTCACCTTGATGCTCCTCTTTGGCTCCTCCCTATTTGCTCAATGAGAGTAAAAACACAAGAGCGATTTATGTAGAGGAGCACAAATCGCGCTCATGACCCTTTAAAAAAGGTTTAGTAGAGGGACATCCACACATTCTTAGGAACACACACATGTTATTAAGAAAACGCACACATTCCTTCCACTAAACCTGCATGTCAATCTAAGTGGAGGTTGAGGTACTTCCAAACCTATAGGGTTAGGAAAGCGTGCACATTCTTGCTGACCGTCTTCCCACTTTTCCAGCCACCAACTTCATGCACTCACTCTAATAACTAATTAATAATCAATATTAAATAATTAATAAACATTAATTATTTAATATCAAATAATTAATAGCTAATTAATAAATAATATTAAATAAATGATTATTTAATAAATTACACATTGCATATTGCACATTTCACATTAGTAAATAACACCATACATATGCAGGGATATATGTGTGCAGAGGTGCGCACAAATCATCAAAGTATGGAACCATAACTACCATACAATGTATGGGTATAGATACGATGTATGAGTATGGAACCATAACTATCATAATTCCGTGGAGATGTGGACAAGTAGTCAAAGTAAAAGTCTCGACACATATGTACATGTACAAAACCATAGCTATGCTGGGATATACCTGTGTGAAGATGTAGAAAAATCATCAAAGAAAAATTCTCCACACATAAACAGTAGGGAACTACACATTGCAATATTAAATAATTAATACATAATTAATAACTAGTTAATAAATAATATTAAATAATTACTAATAATTAATTAATTAATTAATTAATTGCACATTGCATATTGTGCATTACAAATTGATAAATAATACCATACCTATGCAGGGATATACCTGTGTTGAGGTGATGACAATTCGCCAAACAAAAACTGCACACATAAGCAACAAAGCATTGGACATTGCAATATTGTCTGCCTGATTGAGAATTTCACTTATTTATTTACTAAGTTTTACTCCACATTGAATAGTTTGTGTTTTTGCTTATTTTTACAAAGTTTTATGATAATTGTTTTTACTGTATTCTTATCATTGTCATCTTTGAATAGACAATAATGCTATTTATATGTAATATATCTAATCATTTTATAAAATACATTTAATTTATATGTAATATTTGTATAAAAAATAATAATAAAGAAAAACTAATTGAAACATACATTCTCGATCCTAGAATGTTTTTTCTAGGCATTCCTTCATTCTCACCAGACATCTTGTGCTAAAGGGTTTTAAAAGGGGTCACTTTTTGTTACAACAATCATCATTTTTAGTCTTATTCATGTGTGTGTTGATTTATTGGCTCTAGAACAATGTAAGCATACCCACCGTTATGAAATAAGAATGGCCATCCCCATGATGCCTTGTCATTCTTAAATGAAATTCAAGTCAAGGGTGTAAAATCCCACTAAATCACTAGGTTTAGTGTTCTTCCTATGTTCTTTGATTTATTGTCTTTAGAACAAGTCTCTGCCTTATTGATCAAGCATGTTTGACTTCAGTGGAAAGATATCAATGTTCATGGGGGTGGAACATTTATAAATTACTGGATAATTATATCATCCATGGTTTAGTGTGTTTCATAACCAGTTATGTATCCAGTTTCAACATGTTTCCATCCATCCCTCTCTCCACATCAAGGGTTGATCCATGATCCTACAACAAGAGAACAAACCCTTCTCTTTCTCCATTCAATATGTCAGCATGCACTGAGTGTGCCTCCCAATCTCAAGAATGGGAAGTCTATCTATGAAAAGATATTTTGGGGATATAATAAGAAGCATAGTCACGAGGCCTTTAATGGCACAAAATCCTTCTCTCAATAATACAATGAAAGGGCTAAGAGACAAAGTTGGTGGTGGCAAATTCATTTTATGTAGAGGGTGTTCATACTGATCTTGCAAAGATTGAAGCCATCCAAGAGTGGCTAGTTTCTATGACCCTTGAAAATATTTGGAAATTTTTTGGCTTAGCATGGTTTTATCACATTTTTGTATGTTGTACACTCCACCTCCCCCTATCTCTTGGAAAATAATAGTAATTTTATCTACTCATGTTTTCAATGTTTATAACTGATTTCATCCCACTGGTCTAGCAATAATCACTCTGTCATTTATCTGTTAGATCGAGGACCTTAAAAATAAGGATATAGTTTTTTATAGAACCTAGTATTGTGGTAGATCCTTCTCTCCTCCCTACCACTTAAAGAGAATTTTTTCTTTGTTCTTCTTCCTATGAGCCTTATAACAAAGATAACAAACCATCATCGCTCGAACAAAGTACTTTATAAAGATTATTTTTGTGGATTTTAAGTCTTTATCTCTTGGTTATGGTGCACATTAATTTATCGAAGGGATTGTTCTTATAGAATTCTAATATTTATTGGGATCAATATATTTAGGATGAAGCCTATATAAGTATGCATAAGGAATTCCCCAATAGATGTAGTATACCTAGAGAGGTAATATGGGGTACCTAGGGAGGTACCCAAGTGGTGGTTTTTCAGATTGTCACATATATATTATGTGGTGATTGTATTCAGATATATTTGGTACTATGGTGGTATTTTTTATTCAGGATGATACCAATTGGTATCAGAGAACTTTCCTTGGTCAAAGAAGGGAATAATTTTTTATTATTTTTTCAGATTTTTTCTAGGGAAAAAGAGAGCTGCGCACTTCAGCCTCAGATCTGAAGTTTTTTTAGATGAACCTGGAAATTTTTTTTGTATATTTGAATTCCTCTCGGAAAAAGACCCAATTTCAAAAAAAATAATTGGTTTAAATGGAGTCCGGGAAGTGAAGTTATAAGCATTTTAAATTCAACATTTTTTCAGGGTTTTTAAAAAAAAAAACCATTATTTTCTACAACAAGTTATTTTTAATCCTAGTTTTTGTTCAAGAATTATCCCAAGAAAGATGTTTTTTACTCGAAAAGATGATGGCCCTAATATTGAAGATTTCATAAAATACTTGAAGTAATTTTCGAAAGAGGATTCAAAACATTAGGTATCGTGTTATTTAAAAGATGATGCAGTCATTTGGTGGCAATCACATAAATATATCCAATTGACGACACTTTTTGATGAAGCAATTGAAAATTTTCTTTTAGATAAATGGTCTCATGTTGTTAAAGGGAGAAACAAGAGTTTAGTTTCAGGTGGAAAATCTATATTACAGGTTCATGGTTGTATTCACAAAGAAAATGTCATTATTTCTATTAACCCTAGTTGCCAACATAACTTTATCAATGTTTAGTTGGTTAATAGATTGCAAATTCCTCCCAGGAATATCAAAAGCACACAGGTTGATGGTAAAAATGTTCATTTTTTTAAAGATTTGAAGGTTAGTATTGATAAATATGTGTTCCATTCAGATATTTATGTTATGGATATGGATGAAGTGGATATTGTTTTGGGATATCTTTGGATATAATCAGTAGGTACAATTAATATTATTGTGCAAAAGAAGTTTTTGAAGTTGTGGTACAAGAAAATTAAAATCACATTGTAGAATGTGTCTTTTAGTAAGAAAGATGGGCCCATGGAGGCTAGCAAAGAAGTTATTGTCGAGTCTAAATTTGAATCAGAGGTAGATTCTACAGAAGGAGATGAAGAAAAACTACATGAAGGACATAATCAAGAAGCTAAGGAGGTCATTCACTCAAAGGAACAAAGTGTTGAAAATTTGAAGAAAAAATAAAATTTTCCTAGAGTTGTTGTAAATCACCATCTACATCATATAGAGACACAACAATCATCAAGGAAAGGGCATGTGCATCAACACATTTATGCACGAATAGGGCACCGGATAGGAAATCGATCAAGAGGTGCATGGATGACTATCGACACTATAGGAGGAGCTCAGTCTACATAAACAATCCCATGGCAATCCCGACATGATGCAGAGCAAGATCAGTGTGGCAAGGTAGTAGATGGACATCATGTTTGACTTCCATTGGAATGAATGGATGGTCATACTTGGTACCAGTTGGCTACTTTTCTTAGCCCATCATATTGTATGGTTTCTTCTCAAATTTCGAGGAAGAAACATGTGAAGGGGGATGAAATGTAGTATACCTAGAGAGGTAATATGGCGTACCTAGGGAGGTACCCAATGGGAATGTGGTTATGTATTATTAGTGGAAGTCATTTAATAGATGAGAATGTGGGCATTCAATGTAAGGTAAACTAGGTGCACTATATTAATAAAGGCCCACTATGGTAGTTAAATGTAATAAATGTGAGAAATCTCTCTAGAAGGTTCCTAGGAGATAGAGAGAGCTATATAAAGAAGTGTAAGCAATGTAATAAAAAATAGTGAAGAATATTGTGAATGTATCAAGTATTGTTTGAGGAGTGTTATCCTTCTTTAAGGATTAATATATGGTGTTACCCTACCTCAAGGGTTTTGTCTACATCTTGTGTTCATGTTATGGTGAATGGTTTATGGTTTATTCTTGGTCTCATTGAAGTATATTTGCATATCGGGCATAGGTACTTAACAATAGCTGAAAGATAAATTATTGAAAAGAGGCATGATTAACACTTTAACAATATGACTTATCTTCATTGTTGCTAAATTTTATCCATTGCATTTTTAATATGTTTTATCTAATATTACCTCACACCCCCACCCTGATATGAGGATGGGAGTGGAGAGTAATATTAGAGAAAACATAATATTAATTTTTCTCTAATATTACCCTCCACCCCCACCATCATATCAGGGCAGGGGGTATTCTCTAATATTACTCTCCACTCCCACCCTCATATCAGAGTGGGGGGTAATATTAGAGAAATCATAATATTTAATTTTCTCTAATATTACATTGTTCTTTCTCTCATATTACCCCGCACTCCCACCCTCACCCTCATATTATGTTTTCTCTAATATTACTCCCCACCCCCACCATCATATTAGGGTGGGGGGTAATATTAGAGAAACCATAATATTATGTTTTCTCTAATATTACATTAGTTTTTCTCTAATGTTACCCCCCCACCCTCATATTATGTTTTATTTAATATTACCCCCCACCACCACCCTCAGGGGTGGAGGGTGGAGGGTAGTATTAGAGAAAACATAATATTATGTTTTCTATAATATTATCACCCACCCCCACCCTAATATGAGGGTGGAGGTGGGGGGTAATATTAGAGAAAACATAATATTATGTTTTCTCTAATATTACCCCCAACCACCACCCTCACCCTCAATATTACCTCCCACCTCCACCCTAATATGAGGGTGGGAGGGTTGAGGTGGGGGATAATATTAGAGAAAACATAATATTATTTTTTCTCTAATATTACCCCCACCCCCATTCTATGTTTTCTCTAATATTACCCCTCATACCCACCCCCACCCTCACCCTCTCACCTTTACCCTCACCCTGATATGAGGGTGGGGGTGTGGGGTAATAATTGAGAAAACATAATTACCCCCACCCTCACACTCATGTTTTCTCTAATATTATCCCTCACCCACACCCATATCCAGGTGGGGTTGGGGGCTAATATTAGACAAAACATAATATTATGTTTTCTGTAATATTACCCTCGACTCTTACCCCCACCCTGATATCAGGGTGGGGGTGGGGGATAATATTAGAGAAAACACAATATTATATTTTCTCTAATATTACAACCCACCCCCACTATGATATGAGGGTATATGAGGATGAGGGTGGAGATGAGGGGTAATATTAGAGAAAACATAATAGGGGTGGGGGTTAATATTAAAGAAAACATAATATTATATTTTCTCTAATATTACCCCCCACCAATTAGAAAAAAGATTTTATTTTTTTTTTTTATATTACCTTGCACCCCCACCCTCATCCTCATATGTTTTCTGTAATTGGTGGGGGTAATATTAGAGAAAACATAATATTATGTTTTCTTTAATATCACCCGCCACCCTCATATTATGTTTTCTCTAATTGGGGAGTAATATGAGAGAAAACATAAGGTTATGTTTTTTTTAATATTACCATCCACCCCCATCCCCACCATCATCCTCATATAGTCTCATATGAGGGTGAGAGTAGGAGGTAATATTAGAGAAAAGATAATATTATCAGTGTGGGGAATATTACCCCCCAACCCCCACCCTCATATGAGGGAGTATGAGGATGAGGGTGGGGGTGGATGGTAATATTAGAGAAAACATAATGTTATGTTATATCGAATATTACCTCCTACCCCCACCCTCATCCTCATATACCCCCACCAATTAGAGAAAACATAATATTATGTTTTCTCTAATTGGTGGGGGTATATGAGGATGAGGGTGGGGGTAAGAGGTAATATTCGATATAACATAACATTATGTTTTCTCTAATGTTACTTCACCACCCTCATATTATTACCTCACTCTCATAATATTAGAGAAAGCATAATAATATGAGGGTAAGGATGAGGATAAGAGTAAGGATATTATCAGAAAAAACATAATATGAAACATAATATGGTAGGAGTGGGGTAATATTAGAGAAAATTATGTTTTCTCTAATATTACATTTAACCCACCCTCACCCTCATATTATATTTTATCTAATATTACTACTAACCTCTTACTACTAACCTCACCCTCACCCTATTATGAAGGTGGGGGTAAATAGATGTTCCAAATATAGATTATATACATTTTTTTTTTTTTAAATTTACCTTTCAGATTTCTTATGACAGAAGCCAAAAACGCTTTCACCCGGATGGGGGATTGAACAAATTTGATTTGATGTTCCATTGGAATATCGTTACTCGCAGTGACAAATGAAATCATCCACTTGATGTATGGTTTGTTACGCAAGCCATTCACACTGAAAGCTGATACGGTGAGTCATGGAAAATATGCTCGTTGGCATCTAATGGCACGTTAGTGCAATCATTAATCCTTGCACTGGATCGACCTGCAAGTGGCATAGCATTGACTGACAAATGTCTTCACAGAATAGAATTTTTAAGGTGACAGCTTGGTAGGAGTATAGGTTTCGAAAATCAACTGGGTGGATTTTATTCGTTGTCCACTTTAATGCAATTCATATAATGTTATGCTCCACACATATATATATATATATATATATATATATATATATATATATGTGGAATCTTGATACAAATGACGACACGCAGAATGACATGAGAAGTATTTATAGAAAGAGAAACGAAGACTTGAACAATCCACATACAGGGAATCGGAAGCAGTAGCTTTTTCATGAATAGGAAAAGAGAAAGGTAGACTTGTCATCACTGATATGATACATCAAACAAGAGAATCTTGAAAACATTACGTCATTGTTAGATGGCAGCCACGTCCTCTGTATATTTTGCAGTTTCATGCTACACCAATAAGAAAGTAAATTTACTAAATTTTTTTTTTTTGTTTGTTAATTTGTGCAGGACCTGCGATTAACCTGTGGCTTGAGAAACCGCGACTTAGGGGCATCTAAGCCGTCAAAATCACCCGGGCATCGCACCCGGCCTGAGCCACACCAACCCTTAACATGGTTGGATTTTTTGTCCCCGCAGGTTTCGAACCGGTGACTTTAACATCACGGAGTGGCTTAACAACACACTCCGTCACCGACTGTCCTACACCTCGGGGACAGTAAATTTACTAAATTAATTGAAAGTAATTTTTTTTTTAATTTTTACATTGCTAAACATAGAATTGACACATGGCATATATATATAGAACCATTTTAACTTTAAATCTATCATGCTATAATACATATAGAATAATCAAATCCCTTCAAAACTATTTTTACATTAAAAAAATTTGAAAAATGATTTCCAACCTCAATAAAAAGTTTGCAAAGAATTTTATCTCTCTGACCCATAATAAATCCAAAATTTAAATGAATCTTATACTGCGTATAAATAAATTTTCATTAATTACAATTATGCATTCTCAACAATGTATAGAATCCATATATAAAATCCAAATGAACCAGAAAAACTTAAATTTTCTTGATGAAATAGTAACTACCTAACTACCAAACTATGAGTTAAACTCATTCAAGTTAGTTGTTAAACTATATTAACCCGGAAATGTAAGAAAAAAACACATACATATGCATATAGGATTTCATACTAAAATATATGTACCAAGGAACAACATAAGTTGGTAGATTGAATTCTCAATAGTAATGAAGCAAAGTGTGACTCTTGACATTTCCATTAAAACATATGCAAGGAAAACCATTGACAATCGAGATAATGAACATATTAAATGTTGACACAAAAGCAAGATGCCACATTGCATCTTTCATCTTAACTCTTAGATGTTGAGTAAACATACACAGCATAGAGAGTTCATGCAGCGTGTAGGGATCTTGGGAAATGTACAAGTTTGAAGTTCTACCAACTTAAACCTATAGAGTAGACACAATGTGTAAGGAGCTTCGGTGATGTGCAAGTTAGCTCACTACATTCTATCAATTGTTTAATTTCTTATTATAATTTAGTGGAGGTCGTTATGCCAATATTGTAATGCTTATTGACGACGATAAAATATTTTAAGGGACTATTTATAATAAAACTAGACAATACGGTATGCATGATAATTCTTTAATATCTATGTACATTAATTTGTCTAACCACGATGCCTAATCTTATGTTTAAAGGACGATTAACGTACTCCCAATCTCTTGTAAAAAAACCACGTAGTTTGCTTCTTCCATTATAACAAGGATCTTCCTAACTAAGATTAACATGGAAAAACTAAAGTACAAAGTTAAGAGTAGCTTAACCTTGTTTAGAGAACCAAGGATCTTCCTAATTAAGATTAATATGCACAAATTAAAATACAAAAGTTTGCAAGAAGTGGAGTTAAAAATGTAAAACGAAAATACATACACAGACAATTCTTATAAGAGATTTTACAATGTGGGATTTTGTTGGTTTTGACTTGTTACATAATTTTACAAAAATATTATAAAGCAATCAATATTATAAAGTAATCAATAGAGGTTAATTTATCATCGTTGTATTCTTAATGTTAGGGAAACTAAGAATATTATCATTTGGAGACAAAACAAATTATTCAATGTATCAAAAAAAACTATGGCTAAAGCAGTGACTCTTAAGCTATTGGGGGACTAGTCTAACCTTTCCTATCTTGGGATACTTGGAGTTAGTCAATTAATGTATGATGCCATCTTATTTGAATAAGGCCTATTAGGTAGTTGGTGTGTGGCTACTCAACCTAAAAGAGTCATGTTTATTAAATAAGGCCTACTACGTGTGGTTGATACTCATTAATGATGGGAGCACAATTAATTATGGATTAGTAGTAAGCAACTATTTATAAAGGAAAAAGGATGTGCACTGTTCTTCCAAGTATTGTTATTGCATTAAATATTGATTCATTCGAAGATGCTTGCAAACATTATTTTCTTTCTAGATTATTAATAGAAGGATTTCTATTTTACAAGTTCAATATCACTATTTCATCTATTTTTATTTAAGTAATTTATATTTCTTTAAATATTGATCATAATTTGTTGTTTTTTGCTAATTAAATACACTGCATAAGGCATATTTTTCGAAATGTTTCACACCGTATGGAAACTTGTATTATCAAAAGCCAATTAGTTTTCGATCATAACATGTTAGCCATTTTAGAAAGCATGAAATGTGCCAAATGTTCAAACCTTAACACTCTATTACTTAATATTTGGATTGAAAATACTTATTCTAGAATTGAGTCGTTCTTTATTTTATCAATACTCTAAGACTTTTCTCGTGGTATCTTGTTTATTAAAGTAATTGAAGTTCTTATTAGTCCTTTCCGTAGGCATATAGGGACTATAACGATTGATAATTCGTTGACTACATATTAGTTTGTCCTTTGACCAGAAATATTTGCATAATATCTATTGTTGGAGCTAGGGAACTAAAAACATTGATTTTTATATAATAAAAAGTACCATATATGTATTGATCTGATTGGATAACAGATTGGAGGTCTTATTGTCAGCTTTGTTATTCCCAATGTTTTATATGGTAACATATCCAAACTTTTTTATCGTATACAGTCTTTTTGAATCATATATTTTTCCTATGTATTGCCTGAAGGTGGATTAATGCTAGCATTACTTTGAATGTGTGTCTTAGCATTTTCTGCTAGCTGAATATATCCGAAAGTTTTTATTTGTACTAATCATATTGAAATGTTTAGATATCCAAGCTTTATAGTGATCGATAATTCCAAATTTTATAATGTTATTACCGCATGTATTTGTATTGGAATGTATGGACATTTTTATTGAGGTGCTTGAATAGGCCTAGCAACTGAAATGTTTACATGACACAAGGTCCTCCAATAGGCCCAACAACTTAAATGTTTGCATACTGCAAGGTCCTTAGACAACCTGACAGACTTAAATGTTTATCTAAATATGCTTCTCGGAGTACATTTTTCCTCAAAAATTTCCATACAATGTTGCAATGATTTTGCACAATATTGTTGTCCACTGCCAGTTGAATAGGCATTGTATGTTTCATACTTATTCTAGCTTTGCAATGCAATTTCGTCATCGTTGAAGCTACATACATTGTTTACGGGTTCAATGAGTGCTTATTCTTTGCTAGTTCGTCGGTTGTTTCTTGTTGTTGTTTGGTTCACAATTCGACCTGTGCTTTTGCCTTTCATCGTTCTGGAGTAAGTTTCCATGCCATAGGTGCCATAGTTTCATTTTCTATTCCTTGTTTGGTGTTTAGTGTTTTCAGTTTTCAAGTAAGAATGATAGCTTATTTCTACTGGCATGCTCATTGTATGTTTCTAGTTCCTTCTGTGCTTCAGATGCAGTTTTGTAATCGTTGGAGATACATATGTTGTTTACTAGTTCGGTGGTTGTTCCTTGTTCGTTGGTTCATTGGTTCGTGGGTTGTTGGTTCTGTTTGCTTCGCTCAGGTTTACACTTTGGGGCCCTAGGGATGCAGTTGTGCTTGCTCGTGCTTTCTTGCTCGTTTGGTGTTTTTTGTTTTCTTTTTTTTTATTCGGCTTTGCAGGGTTGGGGTCCTGCACTGGTAGTTGGATTTGTTTATTATTATTTTTATTATTGTTGTTTTTTTGGGTGTCTTACAGTGTTCAGCCCCTGCACCCACGAGTTGACATGCAGTTGTGTTATTTTCCTTGTCTGGCAAGGTCGATATCTATTCTGTTGTGATATTTTGTTGGCGCTTCAGTGCTAACATGAAAGAAAATAGTTGCATAAAAAATAGTTCGACAAGTGCATGTGAAATTGTAATATCCGTTGTTTTTTTGTTAAAATAAAGCATATGCAGGTTGCATTTATAAACCATGTATGGTGAAATGTGCCCATATGAAAATACATGTTCTTTGTCCTCTACACAGACTGGTGTTCCAACGACACAATTTGTCTTGTACTTGAGATATGATATGTACAATAAATATTCTGCAAAATTATATTTCCATGTCTGGAATCATATCTGGGTAGTTTTCCACGGGAAACCAAAATCTTGTATCGTGGGCACAATAGTCTATGTAAAGGATAAATAACATGTATTTCCATTGGCAGAAACATATTTGGATACTTTTCCATGGAAAACCAAATATCGTTTAGCTACGACCATGAAATTTCGCAATATTTTGTGGCTTGTAGTATATTTTGGGCAGGGAAACAAAATTACACATTTACAACTATGGATGGAGAAGCGCAAAGGTTCATGTTTATACCTATCTTTTAGACTATTCGCTAAGTCTCTTTTACTGTATGTACATATTAGTTGTTCTCCGGTGCATACCAACTTCCATTCATGTTCATTGTATTTTGTGCATTCCCACATTCAAACAAACAGAATAGCTAGAGAAAACAATGAAGTCTCGACTGCATCAGTTGAAGAGGAGGTAGAAAGGTGCATGCTTGTACTATTATTTCATTGTGCGTTGTTTTGTACTTCATTTATTGTCTGTATATGTGTTCACCTAGTTTATTGTATGTAGATGTTACATACCTTTGTACATGATAGCTTATCTTCATTACATGCCTTCCTGCATACTCACCTACTTCATGTCCGTTGTGTTTTCGTTGCATTTCTACATTTAAACAAACATAATGGCTGGAGAGGACGATGGACTCTTTGGTGGAAATGTAGATGAGTAATTACATAAGTGGATACCTATACTCTTATTTCATATTCCAATGTTCATTTTTTCATTTACTGTCTGTATATTTGTTGTGCTTATTCTGCTTCTTTGCACCTTTTTCTTTTTCTTTTTTCTTTTTTTTCCCTTCTTTTCTTCCTTCAAATATAATATATTTTGCGTATTGTGTTTTCTATTACATTGGAATAAATAGACCTATTTTTCTTTATTTTACATGTATGTCTTCATAATAACTTTCCTTCATGTCCATCACATATTCGACATTGCTACCTTGGAAAAAAAACGTTGGTTGGATAGGAAGATGAATTGTTCTGTGCAATAGCAGAGGGTTTTGTGGTACAATACTCCAAAAAGTATAGAAACTATGGAAACCTCTCTCTTTTTTTTATTGGGTATGAAAACTTGGCTCAATTTATTAAGTTCAGAATATGTGTAACTTCTCTTATATCATCTGGGGCATATAACATTAGACTAGAAAACGATGGGTTGGAAGCAATTGGCCTTTCTGCCCTACCTATTTCTAATTTTTCCATTTTATATTATCCCTTTTGTTTTCTAATTGATCTGCTTAGTGGTCTTTCTGAAAATGCCTTGATGCGCCAGTTGGCGGACTAATGGTTTCACATATATGGTCGCGCTTCGACCTTATTCCATACTTACCCACTTTGTGGATTGCGGGTGCTGGGTTGGCGGGTTCAAGATTTCTCCCCTGGATTCCGGGGGTCTGCGATATGCAGATTGGTTGTGGTGCCCCACCCTCACACCTTGTTTAACACATTTTTCCAGTCAAAAAAATCAGATGCATAGAATTTTATGCTTATTTAGTCCTTCTGATGGACAATATATAATGCATATGCTTGTTTAGTCTTGATGTTCATCTACACGTGCTTGCATCAGAAAAATTTGGACAAGTGACATGGCCATGAGCAGTTAGTCATCACATACATCATCAGACCGAAAAGGCCAAAGGTAAAGATGCATACGCTCCGCTCTTACTATGTTCACCAAACAAATATCCTCAGCTATTTATTCATCCATGACATGGTGAATATCTTGATGTCGTCTAGAATACATGGTTTGCAGTTCAAAAGAAGTGTCAACAAGTACAAGTGAGACATCATACATGTTCCACAAACTAAGAGGTGTGGCTGCAAAACTCTTGCTCCATAGTTCATCGAAGCTATGCATGTACTTGTATATTTATTCCATTGAAAGAAGAATACAAAAATAAAATAAAATTGCACACTACCATTCACTTTAGTCTTCCTGTTCAAAAATTGTCACCAGTTCTAGAATTGTAACACCCGAAGTACTATCAATAGAGGGCTTGAACAATCGTCGAGTTGGACAAGTGTTCATTGGGGACATAATGGTCATCTATAACACCTACTTGGACAAGGACAACAAAACTAGATCCATTATGCATTCTGACATGATAGACAAGGAGACCATGATGATAGTGACATTGACTATTCCTACGCAACTTGTTCAGAAACATGCAGAAAAGATATTGCCGGGTAATGGGATATCCATTGCAAATTTTAATATATTGCCGAAAACAATATATGACCGTGGTGATTTTGATCGGATTATTTCTCTCAACAAAACAAGTGTTGTGGAAAATATTCCCGCTGTTTGTTTAGAATATAGTTTCGTCCCAGACATGACTATCAACCATCTTACATAGAGCGGTGATATTTACCCAATCAGAACCATTGGCTCATGTGTCACACTGGTGTTGACAAGTAAATTTGACATGACGTCAACTGGAAGAATAGATCCGGTCTAGGGTTGTCTAAATAATCCAAGTCGTTTGGTGTAACCTATTCTAACAAGTTTAATGGCTCTGTTAGCCAACTAAAGTCCTAAAAATAATAAAAGAAATGAAACTAACCTAAATTCCATGATTCTTACAAATGATATATTACTGACTAATGTTTATTAAAAAGAAATGTGAATATAAACAATCTATATACAAGTTACAATGTTTGCATGAAATCTTGCGAAAATGATTGTTTGATAAGGTTTATGAATCAAATATGAACAACACTTTTTTTTTAAAGATATTAAACAAATAAATACCAAATGAATACGATTGAAACAGTGACACAAAAACAGTCAAGGCTAATTAATGTAATCATTGTTTCATTCATAAACAAATCTAAATAAAAGAAAAGAATGCATCTACTAACCTCTAACTGATCAATAAACTGGGTTTATCTTTCTGTGTTGTATGAGCTCCTGCCTATACTATTGTTAAGGGAAACCTATAACAGAACAATATTATCACTTCCAGAATACATTCAAAGAAGTATTTGATATTGGAGTAAATTAATAACAACAAAAAGACAACTAATTAAAAATCATGTGATCTTAAGATAATCAATATTTAAGAACGAAAGAAAACTCAATTCTGAATATTGATATTATCCATCATTTAACATTAGAAATAAATTCCACAATAATAAAATGATTGATTGATCACACATAAAAAATGGAATAAGAAATTATGGACAACATATAACATTTAACATTTAACAGTATGAAAACACCATATGATGACAAGCTAAAGCTAAAATCACCCATAATAACATTCTCATAATACAACAGTAATGAAAGAATGAAATGGAATAAGAATCACATAGGTCTAAAGACAAATATGAATTGCTTTCCCATATTCCTTCTCAAAATCACATGCCCATATTGTAGTCCTGGAAGAATTTTTAAGATAATAAACTCTTAAAGATTGAAAAAATTAATACATAAATGATAACAATTAACCATGTATTGATAAAATAGACTAAAGCTAATTTAAATCAATGCATAATAAATTACTCAAAGAATATGAAGATATTATAATGAAAATAAAACCATTTTACTCACAGAACAAAAGTCATTAAGCAACCTGGAATTCCATATTCTTCTTTGAAAATACTAGTCCATTCTCTCAAAGATTCCAACCATTCGTTACTCCATTTGAAAAGAATAAAAGCTTACAAAATAAATAATGTAAAAAAGAGAAAGGATTAAAATCCTCCTCTCAATTTCTTGGATCCCTTGGCTCTGATATTTCTCATATATTTATACAATGAATGAATAGTCTGGGCGTCACTATTAATTTTTGCCACCTGAAATTTGTCTCGTAAAGAGACATCAATATCTCTAAAATCGTGCATTTTGGGGGGAAACCTTCTAAGCGGAAGGTAGATGGGTCCATTTGGGTTCTGGGTTTTCAATCGTTTCTTCAAATTCCTCACGGTTTGGCTGCATCAGTCTTGTAAAATTGTTTGTCTGATCTTGACGCCTTGCCAAATTTTATCTGTTGTTGCTCATAAAATTATTTGTAGCAATCCAATATTATTTTTGGATCAATCATATTGAACGTATTTGGATAATAAAATCAATCCATCATCAGATCCGTATCAAATATTTGATAAAAGAAACCCGTGAAACAAAAAGAAACCTAAATTAATAACCTAAAAATTGTGAATAAAACAAAATCTAGAACAATAAAATAAAAAATGAATTTAAAATAACTATAAGTTCTAAACAAACATTATTTATAATGATGTTAAAATTATAGAAGTTTCAAGTTAATGGAGAAGAGAAAAATATTAATTTTTGTTTTTTACAAAATCAAACAAATCATAGATAATTCTTTTTTATTTATTTTTATTATTATGAGATGCAAAATGAAAAAAAAAAAGAAATTAATTAATATCACCAACTGATTTTATGAAAATGAGAAACCAACCAAGATATTATTTGATGAAGTATTGAACACATTATTCAAAATAGTCAAACTTGCTAATGTGCAAAAGAATGAACACATAATCATAATTTAAACGAAACTAAACAGTTGATAAAAATTAACGTTTTGTTTAAATTGAGATTTCTATGCTCGTTTCTAAATTTTGACATATACTCTTGTAATGAATGTCTCATACTATAGTGAATGTCTTAAGTTTGTCTCAAAGCAAGACAAGGTATAGAACTATTTGAAAATGTTGATTCTGTAGCTCATCATAATTATCAAGATTCTAATGGGGGCCCTTTAAATTTTGTAAACATTTAGGGGTAGTTGTTGGGGCCCAACAACTCGCGAGAAAACTTGGCTCGCAACACATTCTCCATATAAAGGATGGAGAGTTGGAGAACGACAAGGAAATGGTACCTCTTTTCATATCCAGTTTTTTCCTTCACTTTCGCATGTGCATGTATCTCGGGTAAGTTATACAAATATTACATTGTTCAATGTTGCAGCTACAATTGTTCGATAGCTATTCAAACTTGTTTTCGTCAATGGAGTAGCAATTACATAAAGGCCATATTCCACTTATGCTCTTCAAAAATATACAAAAGAAATGGGATGTTAGATAAAGCATCTTTTGGACAACCTAGGCAACGTTTGTAATAGTGTTGTGAGTAGATATAGTATAGGATATGAAGAAACTACCTATCTCTACAACTATTGTGTGTATACATCCACAAAATCATCTTCACTTTGCTTATACAAATAGCCTTCACCAAATTTCTATGGCTTTTTTTTTTTATTTTTATTTTTTTTAAGCGGGGGGTGCAATTGTGTGTTATATTGTTCAATGGATTAATTCTTATGCTCGCATTCTCAGTTTGAAGGTGTTTTAGTTGCAGCGAATGTGTACTCGACCCCCTTTGAACTTGTATGTGTGAAATGAAACTCTCCTTCTTCTACCTCCTCTTTGATAAGTGATGATATGATTTATTGTCTATGATGCAGTGAAAAATGTCCATATATATATGGACATTGCCTCAATGCTTCCATCCAAACCATGGGCAACACAACCATGCATTGTACGGTTAGGCAACCTCTCTTACAAAATGTGCTTCCTAGGTTGGCAGAGTTGTCGTATGAAACATATCTATAGAAAAAGGCAAGCAATGTCTACATGTTGCACGACTTTCGGATACACACCAAATTTACCTTAAATGAGGACAGTGCAATTTTGCATATCGACTGAAGAAGGAAAAAATATATATATATATCAAACTCTGGCAGGAAATGAAAATATCTCATGTGTCTTTGTAATATTTCTTCAACATTGATATGAATGTTCGTCGGACTCAACTACTTGGGATTACATGCGCATAATATTGTTCGGTACAAAAATGGGAAGCATGGTAGAAAACCCCATATATCCCATGGCTCGGGTTATTTTCTACTGTGAACATGTAAAAGATGTAAGAGAAAACGAATGTCATGACGTCTTTTATTTGTATATCGAAGTGTTTGATGCAAAGGTTGATGTGTCCTTCTCTATGAAAGCTTGTGGGAACTTGCTTGCAACCTGTTTGGAGTTTAGTTGGTTCTTGGTTGTATGCTTCATATGTCAATTTGTATATCGTGGAACTCTGAGTGTTGTTTGGAGGACATGAAACAATAGAATTGCATTTTTTTATCCAACTAGCCCGTGAATCTGCCTGATAATTTCTATGGCGTTGTGACGCAAATTTAGTATGTGGCTTGTTTTAGCATTTTTCCTTGATCTATGAACTTGGTAAAATTAATCTCCTGTAATAATTTGAAATCAACTAATCTATTCTGTGCGAAGTCCACTTGTGCTATCATATCAACAAGAGGCCCTTAAAATTCAAATTGGTCGTTGTTATGCTTGCGGTGATAGAATTTCAAAAGACTTTGTTTTGTTTCCTTCATATTTTTTAAAATAAGCGATTTAACATCCTTTGATAATTTTATGTAATTAAATTATAAAATATCAATATTTAATATTACTAATTTAGTATTTGAAAATACTGTTTTTAGATAATGTTAGATAGGATCAACATTCATAAACAATCGCAATTTTGAGCCCACCAGTCCTGGAGTGTGTCTGTCAATTTGTATGTCATGGAACTCCAAGTGTTGTTTGGAGGACACAAGACAATAGAAGTGCAATGTTGAGGCAGACAACATGGAAATCTATCTATTAGTTTGTATATCGTGGAACTCTGGGTGATATTTGTAGGGCACAGAACAATACAGCCTCAATTTTTAGCCCGCCAGCCCCAGAACCCGCGATCCAAAAAGTGGCTAAGTATGGAATGAAGGATCCGTACATGCTCTATAAAATCTCATGTCCATACTTATAAAAGTACATATTTGGTATGTATTGTTCATTTCTTGGAAAATTTCTAGCTGTCGAAGTTAGCGGATGCACGTGCTCAAATTTCCACTTACTTTTATATCACCAGCCCAACTGACCACTTCCCCATTTCAAATTGTACAAACTTTTTGTCTAAATAAATTGTACAATAAAAATATTTAATATTAATAATTTAGTATTGAAAATAATGTTTTTAGATAATGTTAGATAGCTGATAGGAATTACCATCCGTAAACAATGGCAATCTTGAGCCCGCTAGCCCTGGAGTCTGTCTGTCAATTTGTATATCGCGGAACTCCAAGTGTTGTTTGGAGGAAATGAAACAACAGAAGTGTAATGTTGAGCCATCCAGCTCGCAGGTCTGCCTGTCAATTTGTATATCGTGGAATTCTGGGTGCTATTTGTAGAAAACGAAACAATAGAGGCCCAATTTTGAGTCCGTCAGCCCGAGAACCCAGGATCCAAAAAGTAGCTAAGTATGGAATGTGCGATCCATACATTCTCTATAAAATCTCATGTCCATAATTTATAGTACATATTTAGTATGTATTACTCATTTTTCAGAAAATTTCTAGGTACGGAAGTTGGCGGATTCAAGCCTTCAGATTTGCCTTACTTTTATATCATCAGCCCAACTAATTGCTTCCCCATTTAATATTGTACAAACTTTATGGCTCACAATTTTTCCGAATAGGTGAGTTACCGGATAGGAGGGTTCAATACATGATCTATAAAATCTCGTGTCCATAGTTTACAAAATTACATATTTAGTATGTATTACTCGTTTCCTCTGAGTGTTGTTTGGAAAACATGGAAGAATAGAAGTGCAATGTTGAGCTAGCCAGTCCTCAAGTTCGCATGCCAACTTGTATATCGAGGAACTCTGGGTGTTATTTGTAGGATACAGAGCAATGGAGGCCCAATTTTGAGCTTGCCAGATCGAGAACCCGCAATCCAAAAAGTGGCCAAGTATGGAATGTGGGATCCGTGCATGCTCTCTAAAAATCTCATGTCCATACTTTATAAGAGTACATACTTAGTATGTATTACATGTTTTCCATATAATTTATAGGTGCGGAAGTTGGTAGATTGACATCTTCAGATTTCACTTACTTTTATATCACCAGCCCGACCGACCACTTCCCCATTTCATATTGTAATAAATGAATATAAATTGGCCCAAATCCAATTGTGCTATCGTATCAACATGAGGCCCTTAAAATTCAAATAGCCTGCAAGTCTGCTTGTCAATTTATATATCACGGAACTATGGGTGTTATTTGTGATGCAGGAGCATCACTTCATGTCAACAATGCACTGGCCGACCAACACATTCAGTGAGCATTCAATGAAGGGAGAGGAAACAACCCTCTCGTTTTAAAATTTGAATTGTAATTTAATATTTATAAGATTGGAAGGGCCATGTCATGCCTTTGAGCGAACAAGTAGGTAGAGTTTCCTTTAATGGTTGATAGGTTGCAGATCTAGATTTGAATCAGAATAGATAGCCATTGAATGTAATTTAATGTAAATTAATGAAAGTAGGTGAGATGGAGGGAAGGGCTCGAGGATCCCCCTTTTGTAAAAGAGATATTTGTATCTAGATACAGTAGGATAGAATATATTAGAATGATATAGATTAGCAAAAAGAGAGATCCAAGACTCTGTTGCAGTCAGAGCTTGAACACATTGTAATATTGGCATTCTAAGATTAATACAAAAAGAGAAGTTTTTTTGGCATATTGTATTGTGTGTATTTGAATGAATGCATTTTATGTGTTTATATGCATATGTTGTAGATGTATCTTAGATTCCATCTGGAAGGATAGATAGAATTTATCTGTCTATGAGTTTCTTTGATTTTAGTCTGGGTTCTTTGTGGCTTCATGCAAGGGGTTGTGTGATAGAGTATTGAGGATTATGTGAGCCAGTGCAAGAGTGTACATCTGAGTTCTATGGAATTCAAGAAAAGACGTGCCAGGAGGGTGCACTAGAGGAATCATAAAATCAAGGGAGAAACCTTAAGGTTGTTGAACACCTTGGAGGTGAGAATGTGAAAAGGAGGGAATAGAGAAGAGAAAACATAACTACTGAGGATTCTGTGAAGCTTTGTCAGGTAGGCATTGAGCGTGTGTAAAGAGTGCACAAGAAGAAATCTATTTTGAGTTTAGAGACAAGGGAAGTGTCAAGGAGAAAAACACTCACATAGTTGTTAAATACTCTATTGGCTTAGCAAGGTGTTCTTGAGCAGGAGGTTTCTAGGAGGGCATCAAATTCCCATTTGAAGGGAGAGACAAGGGTCAATTCCCTTAGAGGTTTGAGCAAGTAAAGCTCAGGAGGAATAGTACCTTTGCGCACTAAGTTCCAACAGAAAGGAGAAGAAGAGGTCGAGACACTTCGAGGTCCAAGCCATAGAAAAAGCTCAGCAAGGATAGTACAATAGTGAGAGAGGATCCTACAAGGAGTTGCAAAGATTGAGAAACCTTTCAAGGTTTCAAAGTGAGAAAATCTCATAAAGGATAGCATTTCCAGAACACACACGAGACCCAAAGTTGCAAGGGATTGCAGGAGATAAATAAAAGGCTGAGACCTTCGAAACATTTGAAATATTCCAAGTCAGGGAATAAATCCAAATGTCAGGAGGTAGAGCACACCAGCTATAGGATCAATTGTAGGAAATAAGATCTGGACCGTCGAATCCACATCTAGACACCCAGAAGAGAGCGCAGGAGGAGGAACATATCTGACCCGTCGAATCTGGCGTGTGGACCAACAATCGTTGGATCCGGAGGAAGGTGCATGAGGGTTAAACCCTTCGATAGTGCACAAGAGAGTGGACTTTGTGAAGTCCTGAAATCATCACAGTCATCCATCAGAAGAGGACACGTGGCAGGGAGATCAACAATTTGTTGACTTAGAATTTGGGAGGTGTAAAGGCAAGAATTCCTTATAAATATCTAAGTTTGCAGAAAATTATAAGCTCAGGAGGGGTAGAGACATGGAAGAGTTTGAAGGAAGGACGAGGTATGGAGTCACCTCACAGAAGTTGATTTTAGAAGAAAAAGATGTCGATTTCTTTGGTTGGAAGTCATTGGAAGTTTGAACGGACGGTTGAAATTCTCGGAGGGAGAATCACCAATTTTTCATGGACCATTGGATCCAGTGGATCAACGGAGAAGTTAAGACCAAGTATATTTCAATGCTCGCAAGATCAGGAGGAATACTCATCATTAGATCTTAATCAACGAGAGCTATTGATATTGTGGTTTCTGATTTCAACATTTTGGGATTCGACGTCGTGGAAGAGTTACAACTCGAGGATTCGTGAGTTGTGAAATCATGATTCCATCTAGAATGATGGATCGTGGAGGAACTGGGACCGTTTATTTGAAGCATCATGAATTTGATCATCAGGAAAAGAGGAAGAGTTGCATCTCAACTTCATAAGTCGTGAAATCCCGATGTGCTTAGGAGTGAGGCTCTAGGACTTGACTGTGGTCATATGGTTGAGACATAAAGGAGGAGATGAGGACCCGTTAGCCCATTTCAGGGTTTCATGGATTGAAGGAGTCAGAGGGACTCACAACAAAAATCACGAAGTCACGAAACCCAAAATACATTTTTGGTTGAAGGTAGTGGTTACATTGGTTGGTCACATGGAGTGGAGGTTCATGCCTAGTAATGTTCGCATGGGCATAGCTTCTAAAGAGGACATGTGGATGTTCGACAACACAGGTATTCCAACAGAGGACGAACACCTTCAGTAACCACTCACATAACCAGATCAAAGATCAACACACCGATGTTTTCACGTGGTAAAACCCCTACG
>JZKD02S1990755.1:156402-184398 GCA_000966675.3 Picea glauca
AACTACAAATGCATACTAATGCATACTAAAGAAACACACTTTTACCTAACGACATATTAGACCAAGTAGATCTTAACTAACTCCTAAGTGTCTAAATATCCTAACAGTGGATATATTTGCATGAAGGCTCTAGTGAGAACTAAACGAGCCACTTCAGCTCAGGGGAATAAGAACGATCCTTGACCGAGAGGTTAGTGGATGATGTTGACGTAGAGATAGGGGGTCTGCATCAATTTGTTGAGGCCCAATTTTTAACCCGCCAGCCTGAGAACCCGTGATCCAAAAAGTGGCTAAGTATGGAATGAGGGATCCATACATGCTCTATAAAATCTCATGCCCATACTTTATAAAAGAACATATTTAGTATGTATTACTCATTTCTCAAAAACTTTCTAGGTGTGAAACTTGACGGATACACATGTTGATATTTCCACCCACTTTATATCACCAGCCTGACCGACCTCTTCCATGTTTCATATTATACAAAAAATTTGGAACGCAAGTTTCCGAATATGCGGGTTTTTCTTTTAAATAAGATATTTAACATCCTTTAATAATTTTATGTAATTAAATTGTACAATATCAATATTTAATATTAATTCTTTAGTATTGAAAATAATGTTTTTAGGTAGTGTTAGATAGTTGATAGGGATCACCATCCATAAACAATCACAATCTTGAGCCTACCATCCCTAGAGTCCCTCTGTCAATTTGTATATCGCAGAACTCCGAGTGTTGTTTCAAGGACACTGAACAATAGAAATGCAATGTTGAGCCAGCCAACCCGCAAGTCCGCCTGTCAATTTATATATTGTGGAACTCTTGGGTGCTATTTGTAGGACACAGAACAATAGAGGCCCAATTTTTAGCCCACCAACCTAAGAACCCGTGATCCAAAAAGTGGCTAAGTATGGAATGTGGGATCCGTACATGCTCTATAAAATATTATGTCCGTACTTTCTAAAATTACATATTATGTATTAGTCATTTTTTCAAAAAATTTATTGGTGCGGAAGTTGGCGGATTCACGTCTTCAAAATTCACTTACTTTAATATCAACAACTCAACCAACCGTTTCCTTGTTTCATTTTGTACAAAAATTTTTGCTAATTAAATTGTACAATATGAATATTTAATATTGATAATTTAGTATTGAAAATAATGTTTTTAGATAATGTTAAATAGTTGATAGGGATTACCATCCGTAAACAATCGCAATATTGAGTCCACCAGCCCTGGAGTCCATTTGTCAATTTGTATATCGTGGAACTCTGAGTGTTGTTTGTATGACACGAAAAAATAGGAGTGCAATGTTGACCCAGCTAGCCCGCAAGTCTGCTTGTCAATTTGTATATCGCGGAATTATGGGTGTTATTTGTGGGTCACAGAACAATAGAGGCCCAATTTTGAACCCGCCAACCCAATAACCCGCGATGCAAAAAGTGGCTAAGTATGGAATGAGGGATCCGTACATGCTCTATAAAATCTCATGTTCATAATTTATAGTACATATTTAGTGTGTATTACTCATTTTTTGAAAAATTTCTAGGTGCAGAAGTTGGCGGAATCGCGTCTTCATATTTCAATTACTTTTATATCACCAACCCGACCGACGGATTCCCCATTTCATATTATACAAACTTTTTGGCACACTATTTTTCGAATAGGAGAGTTACCAGATAGGCGGGTTCAATATTGTGTTTCCATTGTTCGGCTGCCCGAAAACAACACCCTGACTTTCGTGACCCACAAATTAGCAAACAAATTGACATAAAAGAATATATATTATGAAAATTCTAATGGAACAATCATGTGAATGAAAGGACATTAAAATTAAAATTCATTGTTGTTATACTTGCAGTGAATATAATAGTACATAAACTTTACTTAAACATCCAAAAAATGATTGTCTTGTAACTTTTCAATACTTCTCTTATAGAAATAGATCCTGGGAACTATAAACATCGTTCACTGTATCTATTCCTTGATTGAAGAACCTATTAACATGTTTAATGCACTCCATAGTTACTGTTAAGACCAATTCCCGCTTCCAAGAATTTCCATCCGCTTTCTCTTTTCCCTATGTTTTCCCTTTCTTTACTTACTTATTTTTCAAAAAAATTCTAGGTGCGGTATTTGGTTGATTCGCATCTTTAGATTTCCATTGTTACTTTTATATCACCAGTCCAACCGATCGATTTCCCGTTTCATATTGAACAAACTTTTTGAATCATGGGTTCCTACATAGGTGGGTTTAACATTGTGTTTCCATTGTTCTGTTGCCTGCAACTAGCACCCAGACTTCCATGATTTACAAATTAGAAAACAAATTCTCCTTCATCTCGTATGATTTCACTTTCTGTTTACTTGGTCCTTTTTATGAATTTCTCATGCTTTTATATACAGAACCCGAAGTTCAACAATATACAAATTTCCCTCTCGACATTGTTCTTTCGTTGTTCCGCTATGCACAAATAGCACCCGAAATTCCACAACATACAAATTGACGACTAATATCTGTCACTGAGATGCAATATGAAAATCAGCCCCTCACGTCTCTTGGGTATATCTTCTGCCCTTTTTTTTTGTAACCTACCCAACTGCTTTCCATACTTGAGCATTTCTTGGAATCTATTTCGCGGGTTCACGGGTGCACGAAATGTACAATTCTTCATCGAAATTCTCCATCACCACTACCTTCGTACTTATTTCCAGATATGAAATACTTAAGCTTTAATGCTAGTGGTTCATCCTGCAGGAACCGTTAAGATTGTGATTAATGTTTGGAAGGTCAGAGAAGATTTGTCGTTACTACGAATTAAACCAAGATTTGCGGAGAAGAGAGTTATCCTTTCCAAGTATTCATTTCAAACATGATACAACCTATTTTCATGCGCCGACAGGTTGGCACCTTTAATAAATATCTAATTCTTAATCTCTCTCCATCATCACCATGACCTTCGCACTTTTTTCTAAATATGCAATTAGTGGTATTTAATGGTAATAACTCATTGATCAACAAAAGGCTCGAGGAGATATTCCAATGATACACATTAAAGAATAATTTGCGGATGGTTATATTATCCCTCCCCAACTTTCATTTGAAGCATCATCTGGAGAAAATGGAAATTCTCGTTAACTTGTGGTAGCAGTTCTGTCGAGACATAGTAAACACATTCAGGCATAATGGTCAGAGGTTCCACTATTCCAGGGAATATTCTTACTACTCATATCCCTCCGCCTAGGAACAAAAAAGGAGATGGTCCCTTAGTACACCGTGTTAACAACAATTCTTGTCTTGGGCACAAGAATATTCAGGTCTGCAAGTTGCAAGAGAAGCACCCAAGCACAACACGGAAAAATCTCGTTTCAGGCTTCCAAGTAAGTAAACGAGCGAACTTATGTTGTCAATGGCCCAGATTCATCCATAGGAGTAGATCGACGGTCAATGGGAAATCGCGGCTAGCGGAGTTGCGTCAGGATTAATGCGATGGGTAGCATCTATATTGCATGCAAGAAAGGATATCAGTTGTCCATCCAAAGGATGCGTGGCACGTGATCTAGTCACGTCGGCATTTCAGCATTTGGGAGTTTGAAGGGTGAGGGTTTCATGTCGTTCTACATCTCGAAACCCGAACCCTGAAACATTGATAAGCGCCTTTGAAGCTAAGCCTATGATCCTAGCACCCGGTCATGTAAAGTGAGCCTGGTAATGGAGGTAGCCCTCTTCTAACATCAAATACCATCTCGACCATTCCGCTGGAGGACAGACGGCGTACATTCGTGCTTTTGCCGTTTGGTTAATCGAGATTTTGAGGAAAATTGCATCGTGAACCTCCGGTACCAGAAATCCCGAAAGGATCGGGACCGTCCATCTAAAGGCCACACGGTGAAATAGCTGAGCCACGAGTGGGGCCCTTCAGTATTTTCATGATGGAAGCACCAAGGTCATCTCAGTTGTTCATCCATCAGCAAGGCTCGGGCACATTTAATTTAAAGAGGGCACAGATCTGGATGGTCGTGATCCAGGCACTCAAATTCACGGACGAAGTCCAATTCCACACCCCCTCTGTCATTCTGGATTTAATGAGAAGGGGGGGGTCTGGAATTAGAGATAATGTATGCGCACATCTGGACGGCCCAAGTCTCAGTGCTTAGATCTACGATCTGTATTGAATTCCGGACTTCCCCATCAGTTATGCCTTTAATGGAGGGGGGGGGGGCTGGAATGGAATTTCACTATAGCGGCCCCCATATCTATACATGGCACGAATATACTGGTGCTAATTCCTCACCACCTTCCATGTGTCCCTTTCGCCCAGTCACCTCCACCTCAACACCTCCCTCCATTCACTGTCTCCTGTCCCCGTATCACTTCCACGAAAGCACCCCTTTTCCCCCCGCCTCACCTTCACGATACTAGCACCTACAACATCCTCATAAAGCATGCCACATCTTCCACCTCTCATCCCATGAACCGTTCGACTGGTCCAGGTGGCCCCTCGAGAAGACCTCCACATCCCTGAAAGGCAGAGTTGACCAGAACCATTCCTGATCTCAAGAGGGTAGTTATTGCAATTATTGGAGGTGGTTAGACATCGTCTCCATCATAAATGGAAAGTCCAACAAAGGACTAAAGCTGGTCGATTCGTCTGTAGAAGGACAGTCCGAAATCTGATAGCGTCTATCATAGGTGCACGATCGGCCAGAGTCTGCATGCGCAGACTGTCAGAAGACATGAAGACACAATGTTTTTAATGCAGCATCTTGTTTTTTCTGTTGTTGTTGTTTTGAGTATATGAAGGCATTTTTTCCATTTTGGGTAATCATTGATGGTTGAGCTAGGCTCCCGATTGTAAATTTTTAACGAAGCACTGGTTGCTCTGGTTATGTATTGGCACTTAAGACTTCTTGCCTTATGAATGTCAGCTTATTTCCATCTCTTTGTTTACACTGTGTTAGAACAACTCGAAATTGGAGGATCTAGTCGAGTTGCTCTGTTATAGGATGATGTAAGTTGGATCACTGTAATAGTTGCATTGTCTCTAATCAGTTCTTGTATTTTCTCAATGCTGAATGATTTGGAATTGGAGGATTCAGTCAAGTCACCTTTCAGTTCCCCAAAGCTCAGAACCAAGAGGATCTTATATTCTGAGATTTTTTTCCTCAAGCTGTTGAAAGGCCTGATGCCCGAGGTAGTCTTCCTCACTCATCTCACCAAGTCTTGCATATGCTCATTTTACAATCAACTCAATGACGGAAGTTAGATCAAGACCTCCTTTGTTATTTACATACCAGACCTGGTCCCTGAGTTAGAATGATACCTTCCTAGGTCTCTACCCATTTGATCACCCATTAAATTTATTTGTGACATAAACTGATGGGCGTTGGGCTCTTCTCCTGTCGCAATCCAGTAGTGACTTCTAACGCTAACATTTTTGGCATCGTTGTCGGGGATGAAGTTGAAGATTTTCCCTTGGCAGAATGAAATTGAGCCTTTGATTCTGAAGGTGCATCAGACATCAGAGCCCTTCAATATTTCTACTGTGCACCTGGAAACTCCACTATGGCGACTCCAAGGTTTCCATATCACTGTTTCAGCTGTGGCTACTGTTAGCACACCTGAAAGCTGACCGTAAGGAGCTTTCTCGAGAAGGTTTTAGCAGCTGCTTTCTCAGCCTGAGAAGCTTCCTGGGGTAACAACAACATTAGGATCTGGTCTTTGATGGTGAAAAAGGACCAGACACATTCAAAGCTACAGATCTGTCACCTGGGGACTCCATGATTCAAGGATCGATTGGCGACTCCACTAGTTCAATATGAAGAAAATCCTTGCTTGCAGGTTTGCTCCTTTAAATTTTTCTGTTATTCCTGCTTTTCCTAATGTTGTCCCCTCTCTGAATGAATGGGGCTCTGATGCAAACGTTCCACCCAGGGACATGTCCACTCTCACAGGACCTTCCTCTCTTCTCGGCCCGAAGAACTCAAAGGTTCTCCTAATTCCCTATCGGGAATCTCCCTACCCACAGATTCTCTTCGTCGCACGATCCTCTTCCTTAACTTCTCGGAGGATCAGAACTCGCAACTTCGTGAGCCCAACAGTCGAGCGCTACACCCTCAGATCCCCGAGACCCGATGGTCAGTCAAATCACTGACTTCTCCCTGAGGGATTTCGCTACTCGCGACCCCACTACTTGCGATACCAAACTTTTGGTTCTCCAACCTCTGATACCCTAGGTACCAAAACTCCGATGCGCACGTGTGACTTGACCCGTCCACACCCGTCACTTCTCTCGAGACTTTCGCGCTATCACTACCTCGCTCCCTCGTGTCTTCGCTACTCGCGAGGTTGAATATTTTCCCCATCAACTTCCGAGGTACGAGGTGTCGAAACTCGTGACCTCACTTCCTCGTGACTTGGGATACCCAATACTTGTGCTTTCACCTTGCGAGCCCCGAGTTCGCGAGATCCTTAGATCTTCGCCACCTGTCCTTCCCAGATGGACACTCTGAATCCTCTCGCCACTTCGCTGCCTCGTGATCTCGCGTCTTTTGACACAAATCTTTCAGCCCTTCCACTTACGAGCTCCCGAGATGCGAGGTGCCACCTGTGCCCTTGCCAACTCCTGTGGACCCACGCTATCCTCGGAGTAGTCGAGATCTCGTTTCTCGCAATCTCGCGACCCTCCTTACCAAACTTAAGACATTTTCCTCACGAGGTCCCGATAAGCGATCTCGTGAACAATCCAATGGCCCTGACCGACTTGGATCAATGGTGCTGCCCCTCCTGAGCTTTGAATCCTCTCCATGCCTGCGTTGTAACTACCTTGCACCTCTGGGAGATCCAATGTTTCTCAGAACTTCGTGAAATCCCTTCCAAAGATTCCGTCCATCCGTTCTCCCCCCTGAGGATTCTGCGAAATAAATAAGTGTCTCTCCACACGACTCATTTTTTCACACTCCAACCTGCGACGCTTTCCTCCAACTTCCCACAGAAGCTTCCCTGCACTTAACCTTCAGTGAATTCAAAGGTCTATTCCTCCTGAGCTTTTCCACAACTTCAACAGTCTCTTAGGAGAAGAGATCTCTGTGCCCGCACTGGAAACTCTGGTCTGAACTCTTCCACGGCACAAACTCCTGATGCTCTTCTTCAACGATATCACGAAGGTTCTATACCTCCTGAGCTTTCCCACTCTGACTCTTTCAGAGGAACCTACATGCACGCCTTGCGGCAATCGTTCAACAACTCTCAAGTGTTGAATCCCTTCGACTTTACGCAACTCCTGCAGTAGTAGTCTTTGATTCCTTTTACTCAAATTCACAACTGAGATTTCTTCCTTAGCCTGCGCACTCCTTTCACGGCTTCAACAACCCACTTCCACTTCGGGGTGAATGAGAACAAGTGTTAAACTACTGAACCTCCATCAACGCACTCCTTGCGGATGAATTCAACTGCACCCTTGCAGGAATCTCCTGGCTCAGATAGAGAAACAATTGAACCTCATTCTCTCTCCCTTTTAGACTTCAGTTTAAAACATGAAATCACATGCACAACATATACAAAGAAAAATCATAACAAGAAAGCAAACATTCATGAGCATAACATCAATACACAGAGAAAACAACACGAACCATGTGCTTGAATCAAAGCTTCATTCTATTAATTCAAATGCCTGTACATGGGTGTTCTTCATACAACATTCTCTGCTTTCTCTTCTCTCTTCCTGAATGCTTCTATTCAATAATGCTCAGGATAATGTTACAATGTACAAAGGAGGGTGTCTATATCTGTTTTCCCTCTCGAATCTCTAAACTATCAAATCTAGATTTAAACATCCTATCTACTTGCATTCACTAAAGTAAATGCCTCCTATCTACTTCAGACAAGAGCGTAAGGCTCGAGGTCTGATACAATACAACATGCGCTCCTTCATAAATGTTTCATTGAAGGATAAGGTGCTTCATCTTTAATGAAAATTCAAAAAGTTATCAAGCTTATATGTCATGTGTTTAAAAACACATGCGTTGGCTCCACGCTTGCTTTGGTAGTCACGATGCTCCTGCATCATACTCCCCTGCTTGAAATATTTCATGGGATCCTATCCATGAGCTCCTGCATGGTTTGTCCATGCTTCAGAATCACTGCTTCTGTCTCCCAACTGGCATCTTCCATTGGATGATTCTTCCATTTGACCAGATACTCAAAATACTGCTTCCGGCTAGTCTTTTTGCTCACTCTCTTGTCAAGTATACACTCCATCTGTGGCCTCTCTGCAATCAGCATTTTCTTCTTCCATTGGATCGTTGGTTGTTCATCACTCTCAGCTCCTGCTTTCTCATCCTTATAGGGATATAAGTCTGAGACATTGAATGTCGGAGATATTCCGGTCTCATCCGGCAATTCAATCTCATAAGCATTTTCTCCAAATTTCTTTAGGACTCTGCATGGTCCAATTTTCTTTATTTTCAGTTTGTTGTATGTTCCCCTTGGGAACCTTTCCTTCCTCAGATGTGCCAGAACTAGATCACCAAATTCGAACTAAAGTTGTCTCCGACGTTGATCCGCTCTGCGCTTATATTCCTGGTTTGACTCCAGTAATCGCTTCTTCACCCTGCTGTGAAGTTCCCTCATCACCTCAGCGAATTCTTCCACACTTTCTCTCTGAGTAATTATTTGTTCCGAATCCCTCAGCTCCGAAACACATTTCGGCTGTCTGCCGTATATTATCTCAAATGGACTTTTCCCTATGCTTCGATTCACCGAATCATTGTAGGCGAATTCGGCCTATGGCAATACGCTATCCCAGCTACTGTGGTGCTCTGTCACTAAGCTCCTCAGCAAGTCTCCTAGACTTCTGTTGACCACTTCTGTCTGCCCATCTATCTGTGGATGATAGGTAGAACTAAACATTAAGTTAGCTCCTATCTTCTTCCAGAGTGTTCTCCAGAAATGTCCAATAAATTTTGTATCCCTGTCCGAAACTATGCTTTTCGACAGTCCATGAAGTCTAACAACCTCCTTGAAAAATAAGTTTGTTATGTGTGTTGCATCGCTGGTCTTCTGGCATGGAATAAAATGTGCCATCTTTGAAAACCTGTCAACTACCACAAAGATGGAATCATGTGCTCTTTGTGTCCTCGACAATCCTAGTACGAAATCCATGTTGATCACCTCCCATGGCCTTTCTGGTATGGGCAATGGTTGATAAAGGCCTGCATTATTCTTTCTTCCCTTAGAAAGTTGGCAAATTCTACATTTGTCAACAAACCTTTTAACTTCTGACCACATCCCTGGCCAAAAGTATGACTCGCTCAACTTCGTGAATGTTTTGTCATGGCCAAAGTGCCCTGCTAAGCCTCCGCTGTGATTTTATTTCAACAAGTTCTCCCTCATGGAGAAATTTGGAATAAACAATTGATTTCCTCTAAAAAAAAATCCATCTTGGATCATGTACTCTATCCACTGGCTTCTGTCTCTGAGAACTGGATTCTCAGCTACTCCATACGCCTCTACAAAATCTGCATCACATGCGTATATCTCCCTAAGATCATCAAAGCCTAAAGTCTTGAATTTGAACTCTTGCAACAGCAAACATTTCCTGCTCAAAGCATCAACCACTTTGTTAGAAGTACCTAAAATATGTTTAATAACAAATGTAAAATTTTGCATGTATTCTACCCATCTAACATGCCTCTGATTTAATTTCTCCTGCTGAGTTACATACTGCAATCAAATAGTGTATCCATTTTTTCAATGCCTGTATGATGGCATAGAATTCTTTATCATATGTGGAGTATTTTTCCTTTGCTTCATTCAGCTTCTCATTGAAATAAGCAATTGGTCTGTCATCCTGACTCAAGACCGCTCCTATGGCAAAGCCACTTGCATCACATTTCACCTGGAACATCTTTCGAAAATCCGGCAAGACCAACACCGATTGCTCTGTGATCTTTTGCTTCAACAGATTGAAGCTTTTCTCAGCTTCTTCAGTCCAATGAAAAGATTTATGTATTTTCCTGACTGTGTCCATCATTGCTGTGCTAATTCCACTGAAATTCCTAATGAATTTTTTGTAGAAACTAGCCAGTCCATGAAAACTTCTCACCTCGAAAAGATTTCTTGGTGATGACCAATTCTTTATTATCTCCACTTTACTTGGATCCATCTTCAATTTATTTGCCGATATGACAAACCCCAAGTAAATGAGTTCTTTCTTCATAAATGAAGATTTCCTCATGTTGATCAACAACTTCTCTTGCTGTAGCTTCCTCATTACTGCAGCTAAATGCTTCAGATGTTCTTCCCTCGTTTTTCTGAAAATCAATATGTCATCTAGATAAACAATGACAAACTTACCAAAGAATTCCTTCAACACTTCATTCATTAGCCTCATGAATGTACTTGGCGCATTTGTCAAGCCAAATGGCATGACTAGCCATTCGTACAACCCTTCGTTGGTTTTGAAGGCTGTCTTCCACTCATCACCTTCCCTCATGCGAATTTGATGGTATCCGCTTTTCAAATCGACCTTTGAAAAAAAATTGGCTCAACTTAAATAGTCCATCAAGTCATCCATTCTTGGCAATGGGAACCTATACCTGATGGTGATCTTGTTAATGGATCTGGAATCAGTGCACATTCTCCAGCCTCCATCTTTCTTTGGGCTGAGTATCGTTGGAACGACACACAGACTCAAACTTTCCTTGACCAATCCTTTGTCCAATAACTCCTGGACCTACTTCTTAACCTCCTCGTTCTCCTGAGGCATCAACCTGTACGCAACTTTATTTGGAAAACTAGCTCTCGGTACAAGGTCTATGTGGTGACTTATGCCCCTCATTGGCGGCAACGAATGAGGTTATTCGTCCACCACTATATCAGCGAACTCCTCTAGCAGTTCCTGAATTTATTTTGGAAAATCATCCACTCTTGTGCTGGTCAAAATGATTTTGGGTTTTCTGACCACAAAGAATTGTGGATCTTCTTTCTTCTTAACTTCTGTAAGAAGCTCCTTCCCACTCATGAGAAGTACCTTGTTGTTCACTTCCGGCTTTACCTCCTTATCTCTTATCGGAAGTAACATATTTGTTCTCCCATTTATCTCCAGGGTATACGTATTCATTTTCCCATCATGGATCACGTTTCTGTCATACTACCATGGTCTTCCCAGTAGTAAATGGAAAACATCCATAGGAATGACATCACATAAAATATTGTCATTATATCCTCCTATTTTAATGTCAACTAAGCACTGTTTAGTGACACTCACCTGATGCCCCTTCTGTAGCCATGAAACTTTATATGGACTCGGGTGATCAGTCGTCTCTAGCTCTAGTTTCTCCACCATCTCGGTTGAAGCAATATTATCGGTGCTTCCGCTGTCCACGATAACTTTTCATTTCATGTCTTTGGTCTTGCATGCAGTTCTGAACAGTCTGCTTCTCTGAGCTGTGTCCTCCACCTCCTTCTCGGGTGTTAAGAGAACTTTACACATCATCAACAACCTTCTGTCTTCTGCATCTTCTGCTTCAACATCTCGTCTCTGTGCCTCGGCAATGTGAGCTTCTCCTCCATCCTTCTTTCTATCCGGACAATCAACTGGCTTGTGACCATTCTTCCCACATGTGTAGCATGTGATGATTCCGCCTCGGCCTCTTCCTCTACCTCGGGTACGAGGAATTGTATTGGCGTCTGCATATCCTCCACCCTGTTCAGCGTGTTGCCTTCACTATTCAGTGTGTTGGCCTCGCTATGAGCTTCCGCCTCTTTTTGTTCTTGCATGAGGCTTTTTCCAGTTGTCCTTGGACTTCTGGAATTTATCTTGGGCAACTGACTTACCCTTGGGCTAACTTCTGCCTTGGCCTTGCTGTGCTGGCTTACGGCTTATCTTTTCTTCAGCTTTCAATGCCATATGATACGCATCCTCCACCCTTCTGATGGTTGTCATACTCATCTCGTCCTAGATATCGTATCTTAAGCCATTCATATACCTGGCTACTTTTTCATCATCGCTCTCCCAATGACCTGCTCTGATATTCAGCTTGTAGAATTCCTCAGTATACTCCTTCACCGTCATCAACTTCTGTCTGAGGTTCTGCATTCTCCTGAACAGTGTGATCTGATAGTCCCTTGGGATGAATTTTTCCTTCATCTTCGCAATCATTTGATCCCAGCTTTTGATCTTTTGCTTGCCTTTGGAACGTCTGTCTGCTTGAAGCTCGTCCCACCATAATGCTGCATGTCCTTTCAGTTTCATGACAACATGCCTTACCTTTTTGTCCTCTTCAATATCTTCGTAATCGAAGTAGGTTTCAAGATCTCTAATCCAATCCAACAACTCTTCTGCATCCAAACTTCCTTCATAAGTTGGAATGTCCATTTTTGTCTTTGAACTCATCCTGGCAATGGCTTTGATTAATCGCTCATTGGCTGCATCTTTGTCTGCAACTTCTCCTTGTTGTTCAGCTTCAGCTTTGCCTTCGAAGTCACTTAGATCTCCAACATTTGTTGTGCGTCTCTCCATATCTTCCAATCTCGCTCTGAGATCACGTATCTGCCTCTCCATCTCTGGATTAGCTACTTGTCTGCCCCTTCTTCTTACCTCCCTATCCTCGGGTTCATGTGACTGTCTTTCTCTTCTAGGCGGCATGGTGAATTTTTCTCCTCTGCTATGGAAAGCAAAGAAATTCCTGCTCTGATACCACTCTGACGCAAATGTGCCACCCAGGGACACGTCCGCTCTCACAGGACCTTCCTCTCTTCTCGGCCCGAAGAACTCAAAGGTTCTCCTAATTCCCTATTGGGAATCTCCCTACCCACAGATTATCTTCGTCGCGTGATCCTCTTCCTTAACTTCTCGGAGGATCGGAACTCGCGACTTCGCGAGCCCAACAGTCGAGCGCTACACCCTCGGATCCCCGAGACCCGATGGTTAGTCAACTCACTGAATTCTCCCTGAGGGATTTTGCTACTCGCGACCCCACTACTTGTGATACCAAACTTTTGGTTCTCCAACCTCCGATACCCGAGGTACCGAAACTCCGATGCGCACGTGTGACTTGACTCGTCCACATCCGTCACTTCTCTCGGGACTTCTGTGCTATCACTACCTTTCTCCCTCATGTCTTCGCTACTCGTGAGGTTGAATATCTTCCCTATCAACTACCGAGGTCCGAGGTGCCGAAACTCGTGACCTCGCTTCCTTGTGACTTGGGATACCCAATACTTGTGCTTTCACCTTGCGAGCCCCGAGTTCGCGAGATCCTTAGATATCCACCACCTATCCTTCCCAGATGGACGCTCCAGATCCTCTCGCCACTTCGTTGCCTCGTGATCTCGTGTCTTTTGACACAAACCTTTCATCCCTTCCACTTACGAGCTCCCAAGATTCGAGGTGCCACCTGTCCCCTTGCCAACTCTTGTGGACCCACGCTATCCTCGGAGTAGTCGAGATCTCGTTTCTCACAATCTCGCGACCCTCCTTACCAAACTTAGGACATTTTCCTCACGAGGTCCCGATAGGCGATCTCGTGAACAATCCAACGACCCTGACCGACTTGGATCAACGGTGCTGCCCCTCCTGAGCTTTGAATCCTCTCCATTCCTGTGTTGTAACTACCTTGCACCTCTGGGAGATCCAACGGTTCTCGGAACTTCATGAAATCCCTTCCAAAGATTTCGTCTGTCCGTTCTCCCCTTGAGGATTCTGCGAAATAAAGAAGTGTCTCTCCACATGACTCATTTGTTCGCATGCCAACCTGTGACACTTTCCTCCAACTTCCCATGGTAGCTTCTCTGCACTTAACCTTCAGTGAATTCAAAGGTCTATTCCTCCTGAGCTTTTCCACAACTTCAACAGTCTCTTAGGAGAAGAGATCTCTATGCCCGCACTGGCAACTCTGGTATGAACTCTTCCATGGCACAAACTCTCGGTGCTCTTCTTCAACGATATCACGAAGGTTATATACTTCCTGAGCTTTCCCACTCTGACTCTTTCAGAGGAACCTGCACACATGCCTTACGGCAATCGTTCAACAACTCTCAAGTGTTGAATCCCTTCGACTTTGCGCAACTCCTGCAGTAGCAGTCTTTGATTCCTTTTACTCAGATTCACAACTGAGATTTCTTCCTTAGCCTGCGCACTCCTTGCACGGCTTCAACAACCCACTTCCACTTCGGGGTGAATGAGAACAAGTGTTAAACTACTGAACCTCCATCAACGCACTCCTTGCGGATGAATTCAACTGCACCCTTGCAGGAATCTCCTGGCTCAGATAGAGAAACAATTGAACCTCATTCTCTCTCCCTTTTAGACTTTAGTTTAAAACATGAAATCACATGCACAGCATATACAAAGCAAAAGCATAACAAGAAAGAAAACATTCATGAGCATAACATCAATACACAGAGAAAACAACACGAACCATGTGCTTGAATCAAATCTTCATTCTATTAATTCAAATGCCTATACATGGGTGTTCTTCATACAACATTCTCTACTTGCCCTTCTCTCTTCCTGAATGCTTCTATTCAATAATTCTCAAGCTAATTTTACAATGTACAAAGGAGGGTGTCTATATCCATTTTCCCTCTCGAATATCTAAACTATCAAATCTAGATTTAAACATCCTATCTACCTGCATTAACTAAAGTAAATGCCTCCTATCTACTTCAGATAAGAGTGTAAGGCTCGAGGTCTAATACAATACAACAAGTGCTCCTTCATAAATGTTTCATTGAAGGATAAGGCACTTCATCTTTAATGAAAATTCAAAAAGTTATCAAGCTTATATGTCATGTGTTTAAAAACACATGCGTTGGCTCCACGCTCGCTTTGGTAGTCACGATGCTCCTGCATCAGGCGATTATTTTCCCATGTTTGGAAAATGTGAAGAGGAAAACCCTGCTCAATACCTCAGTGAGTTTCATGAACTCATGTGTCAGTGGGAGATACATCATGAGGATGTATTACTGAAGATGTTCATGTTCTCGTTAGCAGGGGATGCGCGTAAATGGTATCATTGTTTACCCCCTACTAGCATTTCTTCACTCAATGGATTCCATGCAGATTACAATGCCTATTGTCAGAAGTTGTATCCCCCTGAGTTAATTTGTCATAATTGTTGTGAGGGATACCACAACTCTATACAAGAGAAAGTTGTTTCTGACGTAGGCTATGGGGATGATCCTGATGACCTGGATCAGAACTCAGTCCTTTCTCCTCCCCATTCATCTGCATCAGAGGTAGGTTATGAAAGTGATGAAGATCCCACGGAGGAAGGAGATGCCCTAAGTGAGCTGATGGAGCAGGTGGTATCTCTCACTTCCCAACATGAAAAATTGGAATCTGATGGCAACAAAGAGGATTTTCTAGTCTTCGAGGCAGATGATCTAAGCAACTCTTTTGAAGAGATTATCGAAGATTTCTTAGATGCGTTAGCATCTTCCCCCAATGAACCCGTTGTCTCATAATTAAACGAAGAATCCATTGTGGAAGAGGATTGTTATTTCTTCCTTCACGAGATTTCCCATGATGTATTTACATTTGGGATTGAAAGGAAGGATCAGGAGACCCTTCCCTTTTTACAAGATGGGGAAGTGCATGAAGAAGACGAGGAAGAACCAGAAGAGCAGCTGAGTGCACATTTATTTTCCTATCCAGAGCCAGTCAATGAGCAGCCACCGCCCGAGATCAGTGAGCCTACGACAATTGTCCACTCACCTATGCTTGTCAGAGATATTCAACCACATGGGAACAACTTTGTAGCAGACGAGGCTGCCTGTCACCAATTTTCTGAAATTCACCACTCACTCTATGACCCTGTCAGCGAATACATGGAGTGGCATGTCCTTTACTCCTTGGAGCCACCCTATTTCATATCAACTTCAGCCTGTGAGGAGAATTTGAAGAGTGTAGTCGTTCTCCTGTCACGGTTACACCATCTGCTGGTGATCATCGACAGAAGAAAGGAGCTACTATTCAGGAAGTTGCTTGAATGGCTATGGTGGAAGTCTACTTTCACCTAGCACCATGTAAAATATTTTATTAGCATTAGGATTGTATATAAATAAGCTCTTTTGAGCATGTATCTTGTTTTGTTTCACTTTTATTTTTTGACCTGTATTTTTAGCAGGGGATGTTTTGAGCATGACTCCATAGCCCAATAGCAAGGCACTGGAACTGCAAAATGAGTCCTTAGAGCATCACAGGGATGACTCTATCCCCCATGGAGCCTAATGTTAACAACAATTCTTGTCTTGGGCACAATAATATTCATGTTTGCAATTTGCACGAGAAGGGCCCAAGCACAGCACGAAAAAATCTCGTTTTAGGCTTCCAAGCAAGTAAACGGGCGAAATTATGTTGTCAATGGCCCAGATTCATCCATAGGAGTAGATCGACGGTCGGCGAGAAATCGCAGTTAACGGAGTTGCGTCGATATTAGCGTGATGGGTAGCGTCTATATGGGATGCAAGAAAATATATCAGTCATCCATCCAAAGGACATGTGGCGCGAGATCTAGTCACATCAGCATTTCAACATTCGGGAGTTCGAAGCGTGAGGGTTTCACGTCGTTCTACATATCGAAACCCGAACCCTGAAATGTCGATAAGCGCCTTTGAAGCTAATCCTATGGTCCTAGCACCCGGTCACGTCAAGCAAGCCTAGTAATAGAGACAACCCTCTTCTAACATCAAATACCATCTCGATCGTTCCACTGGAGGACATGCAGCGTACATCCGTGCTTTCGTGGTTTGGTCAATCGAGATTTTGAGGAAAATTGCATCGTGAACCTCCGGTACCAGAAATCCTGAAAGGATCGGGACCGTCCATATGAAGGACACATGGCGCAATATCTGAGCCACGAGTGGGGCCCTTCAGGATTTTCATGATGAAATCACTGAGGTCATCTCATCCATTCATCAATCAACGAGGCTTGGGAACATTTAATTTAAAGAGGGTGTAGATCTGGACGGTCATGATCCAGACACTCAAATTCACGGATGAAGTCCAATTCCGCACCCCCTCCGTCATTCTGGCTTTAACGAGAAGGGGGGGGGTCCAGGATCGGAGATAATGTATGACCGCATATGGATGGCCCAAGTCTCAGTGCTTAGATCTACGGTCTGTATTGAATTCCGGACCCCCCCATCGGTTCTGCCTTTAATGGAGGGTGGGGGGGTCCAGAATGGAATTTCACTATAGCGGGCCCCCTATATATACGTGGCATGAATATACTGGTCCTAAGTCCTCCCTGCCTGCCATGTGTCCCTTTCTCCCAGTCACCTCCACCTCAACAACTCCCTCCATTTGTTGTCTCCTATCCCCGTATCACTTCTGTGAAAGCAGCCCTTTTCTCCCCGCCTCACCTTCACCATACTGGCACCTACAACATCCTCGTCAAGCATGCCACATCTTCCACCTCTCATCCCATGAACCATTCGACTGGTCCAGGTGGCCCCTCCTGAAGACCTCCACGTCCCCAAAAGGCAGAGTTGACAAGAACCGTTCCTGATCTTAAGAGGGTAGCTATTGCAGTTATTAGAGGTGGTTAGACATTGTCTCCGTCATAAATGGAAAGTCCAGCAAAGGACTAAAGTTGGTCAATTCGTCTGCAAAGGACAGTCCAAAATCTGATAGCATCTTTCATAGGTGCATGATCGGCCAAATTCTGCATGCACAGATTGTCTGAAGACATGCAGACGCAATTTTTTTAATGCAACGTCTTGTTTTTGCTGTTGTTGTTGTTTTGAGTATATGAAGGCGTTTTTGCCATTTTGGGTAATCATTGATGGTTGAGCTAGGCTCCTGATTGTAAAGTTTTAACAAAGCACCAACTTCTCTGGTTATGTATTAGCACTTGAGACTTCTTGCCTTATGAATGCCAGCTTCTTTCCATCTCTTTGTTTACACTGTGTTAGAACAACTCGAAATTGGAGGATCTAGTCGAGTTGCGTTGTTATAGGATAATGTAGGTTGGATCACTGTAATAGTTGCATTTTCTCTAATCATTTCTTGTATTTTCTCAATGCCGAATGATTTGGAATTGGAGGATTCAGTCAAGTCACCTTTCAGTTCCCCAAATCTTAGAACCAAGAGGATCTTGTATTCTGAGCTTTTCTTCCTCAAGCTGTTGAAAGGCCTGATGCCCAAGGCAGTCTTCCTCACTCATCTCACCAAGTCTTCCATCTACTCATTTTACAATCAACTCAATGACAGAATTTAGATCAAGACCTCCTTTGTTCTTTACATACCAGGCCTGGTCCCTGAGTTAGAATGATACCTTCTTGGGTCTCTACCCATTTGATCACCCATTAAATTTATTCGTGACATAAACTGATGGGCATTGGGCTCTGCTCCTATCGCAATCCAGGAGTGACTACTAACGCTAACACACTAAGATATATATTTCAAGCCAAAGAATTCCAAGGCAACCCTACCTACCCAGAGAACTGCCCAGTCACATTAATGGCTGGCACAGAGGTTGATGTCATGGATTCTAAGCCAGAAGAGGATGATATGATGGACGATGATACAACAATGGATGATGGCAATGCAGAGACTATTCCCACTCCTACTCCCAAATTGAAATTAACCATAACGGGTGGAACTTCCCAACTCAGTGATGGTGGTCCTGACAACACCAAAAGGATTTTTAGAAAAGAAACCGACATTGAATGCAATAGCCTCTTTTTTGCTCGAAAGTAGGAATTCCAGAGGTCCAAATTAGTCTGTTCTGGGCGAAAGAGTTTCATTTTATAGAAATGATATGTTGATGCTCCCAACGATATATTTCAAGCCAAAAAACTATTCACTTGCAATACTACTGTCTTTTTCTCTTGATATACAATTAACATCTTCGAGAATTAGGACCAGAACTCTCACTGGTGCAAGGCATATTTGTACTAGTCATCTCCTTCCACCTAGAATGGACTAATTTGGGCCTCTGAAATTGCACGTGCAACCTATGTCCCTAAATTTTTTTCGACTGTGCAGAGATGGTTTCTAGTTGTGTCCTAACTTTTTGTTAAGGGATATTCCATTTTCCTTGCAATGTTTCTCATCTTCTTACTCGCAGGAAGCTTTTGAAAAATATCAATTTTACCACATGATGATTTATCTAGGAGAAAACTGCAAGGATCTTGCATACTGCGGACCCTGTGCCTATGTTTGTGGCAGATACGTTCAATGTTTTGGCCTGAATAACTGGGTCCAATTTCTAAGGATACATGTACAATACTCATTGTTTTTTTTTTTTTTTAAGAATGCATTTGCTATTGAAAAACATTTCCTTAGATTCCTCGTTTCTTCTTCTTTTCTGGATTTAACACTTGTTCTCCTTGGCATGGTTCGGATTTCTCGTAGTTCATCACTATTGTGTTTAATTAGGATATTTTTTCTAAGATGGAAGATCTAACAATTATATGTCAATGTATGGTGTCAATCCACCAGGATTTTATGCAAATAAAAAAATGGATTGCACACAGTTTCAAACCAATGTTCAATTTTATTCCAAATTCAGATAGAACATAGCAATACCAAAGTACAATGTTGCAGCAAAATCTTAATTCGTATTTAGAGACATGGAGTTATTAATTTTTAATGCTAACAATCCATAGTGTGAGAATTTTAATACTTAAGTTAATATGTTATAGTCATGGAAGAATGTATCAAGAACACACTTACACCCACACATTCCAATAAAATCTAATCTTCAACAAAACATTTGTTGACAATTAGTAGAAAATGAAGTTTAATACTTAAGTTAATATGTTATGGTCATGGAAGAATGTATCAAGAACATACTTACACCCACGGGTTGCAACAACATCTAATATTGAACAAAGCATTTGCTAACAATTAGTAGAAAATGATGGTTTTGCAACAATGGGGCTTGTTTGAAACCAATTTGGGCTTATGAAAACTACCCTCCACCTTTCTATTTTCCCACTCTTTTATCCCCTATAGTTTCTCTTCCTGGTTACTTAATCATTTTTTTTTTAAATTCCTTGCTGCCCAGATTGGTGGATTCATGCGTTTCGACCAAGCGCTTCCCCTTTCTCTAAATTGGCCCTCTATTGTTCTGTGTCCTACAAGTAGAACCTATAGTTTCACGATACACAAATTCACAGGCGAACTTGCATGTTGGTTGTCTCTACATTTCACTTCTATTTCTCCATGACCTCCAAACAACATTCGAAGCTCCGCGATATAAAAACTGACAGATGTGCTCTAGGGCTGGCGGGCTCAAGATTGCCATTGCTTACAAATGGAAAAGTGCTAAAACGAGCCATACTACATTTTCGTCACATAAGTTATATTAAAGGGAAAAGAATTCCTCTAATGTTATGTGTCCTACAAACACCACCCAGAGTTTCGCACTATACAAATTGACAGCTGGACTTGCGGGCTGGCTGGATAAAAAAATGACTCGGAGTTCCACGATATACAAATTGACAGACGAAGCATACAACCAAGAACCAAGTAAACTCACAGATCGTATTCCTAGTCGTTGTTTTCTGTGCCTGCCACCTTCGCACTTCTTTCCAAGTATATATCTTGGTAGTAAAATGGGATATCTGTTACAGATGTGAATAGATTAGCACTTCTTTTCGGTCTTCTATACTTAGCCAAATATTCGTTTCTCTTTTCCCTAAGCTTTATCTTTCTAGTCACTTTTTCATTTTTTCGAAAATGTCTGGCTCCGCGCGTGGGCAGAGTTGTGGGTTCACGCTTGCACTCATTCTCTTATATCACAACACCGACTGAACGCTTCCCCATTCCATACCCAGACACTTCTCCAACCATGGATCCCTGGTAGGACGACTCTATATTGAACTTCTATTGTTCCATGACTTGCGAACAATACTATCACTTCCGCGATATACAAATTTACAACCAGAATTAGATCATACCCTCTTCCGTATTATGGTCTACCTATCATGCCCTCTTCCGTGATATACATTTTGCACTAAAAAATTCCAAGAAATACAATTTAACCATCGGGTCCTCACGTCTTATGTGGAACTATTGTCACCCCATTTTGAAGCCCGTCTGTCCACTTTCCATACTTCGCCATTTCATCGAATTTATTTCATGGATCGTTGGTTTGGCGTGTTCAATAAATATTCAGTTCCTAATTATTGTTTCATGTTCTCACGCCCTTTTGCAATTAGAAATTATATATAATATCTTATTTCTAGGAATGCAATTATCAAGCTTTAATTTCAAACATCATGGAATGTCATTTTCCCTTCGTCGGGTTGGTTCATTCACGAAAACTTCAATCCTCACTTATGAGAATGAGTCTACCCAACCATTTCCCTATTCCATACTTAGCCACTTACCCAAAATTCTTCAAATCTACAAATCGACCACTGAACTACCCCATCGTGCTCTCTTCCATTTTCCATGTTTTGCAGTCAAAAATTCAGATACATAAAATTTGACCGTGGAACACTCACCTCTCCTGAGTATCCCCGTAACCCCTTTTTGAATCCCATTCGATTGCTTTCTAGACCTTGCCATTCTTTCCTTGCTCTACCCCGTCTCCGTGACCTTCACACTTGTCTATAATAAAAGAAAATAATATTTTGTTTATATATATATATACATATCGTGTTTCTAAATATGCAATTATTGACATTTAATTCTAATAGCTCACCATGTAGGAATTGTATATATTGTAATTGATGGCGAAAGGTTGTTGGAGGAGATATCCTATTAATGTGCATTAAACTAAGATTTGCAGGGGGTTATATTATCTCGTTTGAGTGTTGATTTCAAAATAATGAAATGTTGTTCACACATCGTCGGCTTGGCACGTTCACGAAACCTTCAATCCTTAATTTCTCTTTGTCATACCCACCACCTTCGCATTTCTAAATATGCAATAAGTAATCTTTACTGCGAACAATCCATCATGCACCACCCATACAGATTGTCATTAATCAGCGAAAATCTCGAGGAGCTTTCCCATTCATAAGAATTTAACCAAGATTTAGCAGAGAGTTACATTATCATCTCTAAGTGTTCATTTCAACCATCATATGGAGAAAACCAATGTTCTCATAAACCTATGGCATCATCTCAACAACAGTTCTGTAGAGATACAGTGAACATATTTGGGCGCGAGGACCAGAACTTCCAGTGGTCCAAGGCATATTCTTATTACTCAACCTCTGCCACAAAGAACTAAGTAATTTAGACCTCTAGGATTTCTCATGCAAGTTGTGTCCCTGAGGTTTTTGACTGTAAGGACCTGGTCTCTTGGTGTGCCGATAAATTTATTTCAGACAAAAGAATTATTCCACTAAGGGACCGCTCTTTTGTTTCTTTGTCACCTTAGGTTTTCCACCAGATGTTAAGATTGTCGGAGCCAACATTGACGTTCAAAGGAGAATATTGAAAACAATTCCTAGCAAATCATAATAACGGGTTGGACCTCTTGCCCCATTTATTGGAAGACCCGATTCTAGTTCCCGAAGATATCACAAGCTTTCAGGTTAGTTCATTTAGAAATCCATTCCGTGAAATTGCCTGGCTGTTTACAAGAATAACGAGACAGGATTCCACAACAACTGTTTCTCGAATGGCTCTTTATATTTTGTATTTCACAGTTAAAAAACAAGCCATTTTTTATTGGGGCAAGTTAATTTCCCATGAAATATATTCCCAATTGTCAATAGTCAAAAGGGAAGAGAAATTTTATATGTCTTCCTACTTAGTTTTTGTGATAGCGCATTGTTGTCAATTTCCACAACTGTCTCTGTCCAAGAATGTCAATTGGGAATTCGACCCAATAATGTTCTGGTACCAATCCTTGTGGAAGCACAAGGCTTCCCACTATTTTTATGAGGTTTGTATTGGCTTCATGTCTATTTTCAAAGTTCTGTTGTTAGGAGAAGATGCTCCCCGCATATCTGAAGAAGCAACCATTTTTTTGGACAAGAAGGGGACACTTGAACATCTGGATAATTACACTATGATAAGAATTTTTGGCTCCATGGAAAAACCTGCTCTCCTTCCATGTAAGATTACAAACAGAATGTTTGTTGTAGAAGTAGCACAACAATACAACTACTAGTTGCATCTATTGCAAAAGAAGAAAAAAAAATAGTTCATTCCTCTGCCTTGGAAAGTAGGGTAGTTCATGTTGAAAAACGTCAACAAAATTGACGAATTCGCAGTGCATTCTAGAAAATTCAACCCGAGATATGCTGAAAGCATAAGAGGCTTCGACCCCGATAATATTTTTTGACAACATTTACAAACACTTCACCTTGACGATTTCTTTTTCAAAAAATACCTGCCCGAAAACAGAGACACTGGTGGCAATGCTCCTTCTTTTGATGTTGACGACCTAGAAATAGTGCAAACATGCACTAAATTGTACAACCAATAAGAGAAAGGCCCCGATAACAACACTGTTCAATCGGAAAATAACACTCCAAAAAGTACGGCATCCCAGAGCATCGCTCCAACGACCCACCACAACAACAAAGAAAATATGAGTTCTTCAAACGGAGGAGGAGATAATGACCCTCCTCACTCTAAAATTGATAGTTCTCACAAGCTTCTAGTAGACAAGAAGAGAAAAAACAATGTGGGATAGGCAGAAGAGCCGAAAATTCAGAGTGAGAACATGGAACTTGACACTGATCTAGATAGCATGCTCCGCTAACTTGATCAACCCAAAGACTCCATCCAGCATAGCATTCCAATGGACATATCTGATACCAAAATTTTTGACGAAGATGAATCCTTCATGTTCCACATCGTTGTTTTTGACAGCCAGTCCAAAAAATTGATAATTGAGAAAAATAATGTAGAAAATAAGAAAGGAAAATCTCATTCAGAGGTTGGCCTTGCCAACATGCGATCGTCCCAAATATTTTAACTTCACAAGGTGAGAGGAGATGCACTTCATGATTCCATTGTAGACATCAAAGCCGAGAATGCCAGATTGAAGGACCGGATCAGGGAATTGGAAGAGGCTTTGATTCCTATGTCATTGCTTGTCAATCCTTTGGGAATAGACATGCCTACCACCCCTACATCCAACTTAAAATGATCCTCTAGCCTCCTCGCATCCTGTAGAGGATATGTGGAGAAAAATATCAAGAAAAGAATGGAACTGGTTAGTGAGGTGTGGAAAACATCACAAACCATCAATGCCCTTGGAACCAGAGCACATAGTTTGCTCAAAAATTTGCAGGTGGAGTTAAAAAATGAAGAAAATTTATATTTAGATACAGTCCTTCCTTTTGGAAACATTGTCAACAATATGACAAACAAAAAGAAGAAAAATCGATCTTCCATCCAAAAATAGGATCGGTCAATTAAATGCATGCTGGAAAGAAAAAGTGAAGAAACTGCATCTCATTGTTCAGTCATGTGAAAAATCCATATCAAAGAATGATAAATTATTCACAAAGTTGTCAAGAATAAACTTAGCTGGAAATGCCCATGAATTCCAAGAGCCTGACTTAATCGTAAACTCCTTTCCCTTAACTAGGCAAGAGTTCGATAAACAGGTATATATGTTTAAGGTGTTGTCTCTAGAAAAGTTTTACATCATCCTTGAATATGATCAAGATCATGTCCACGACTGGCTAGTTGACTATTCAGTACAGAATGAGGAAATTCATCAGGCTGTGTCTAATCTTTCGATCGACTTCCAGGAATTAGAAAATGATCTTTTTGACATAAATATTTGGAATGAGATCAACATTGCCCCAATGAGAAGTTACATTGAAGAATGGCTAGAAAGGGAATTGAAGTAGGCTGCCGATGAAAGGAAACATGTATTTCTTAGGATTCCAGTAGTCGTCGATGAAATCAATGAAATGACATCCGCAAACAAATGACCAAACGACTCATATGTACCATCACTGTAAGTCTACTAATCGCATCCTGCTTTGTTTATCAACCCAATTATTTTTTAAATAGAAATTTGTAGGCAAGCACTTCTACCTTTCAAGTATTTTTTTTTGTAGGTCTTCTTTCTACAATCATGTTTCTTGTACATATTTCTCTAATGGTCTGTGGGAGCCCCAATCCTATTCTACATGACAAATGCATTGAAATTTCCATTAATATGTAACAAACTTTTATTTTTTTATGTATTTCAAAATTTTCAGTAGTAAGTAACAAAATTTTATTTTTTGACATATTTCAAATAAAACTATTTTCTTATCTCCTTTTAAATTTATGTACTCACACATTTTTGTCTTTCACCAGTCTATATGCCAAATGCATTTAAATTTCCAATTTTTTTCTTCCACTATGAACAAATTTGTATTTTGTTATATATTTTCAAAAAATAAATGGTGATCTACATGCCACGCGCCATTTACTGCATGGATAAATTTCCAAATTTTTTCTTCCACTATGAACAAATTGTATTTTGTTATATACTTTCAAAAAATAAATGGTGCTCTACATACCAAACATCATTTACTTCATGGATATCACCTGTGCTTCACGCTTCTTGGCACATCTTCATTACAGTTTCCTATCTCTCTGCGGGGTTGCACCTTAGCGCTGAAGAAATTTTATGCCCCATGTTCCGTGATATACATGTTTCACACAACATTTCCATGATATACATTTTGCATCCTATCTCTCTGCAAGGTTGCGCCTTATCGCTAACGAAATTTTATGCCCCATGTTCCGTGATATACATGTTTCGCACAACAATTCTGTGATATACATTTTGCACCGAAGACTTTCGTCATTTACAATTCAACCCCATTTTCCACAATTTACCTTGCTCCACGGGGTCACGCCTTAGCACTAACGAAATGTTATGCACATTGTTCCATGATATACATGTTGCACACAACATTTCCGTGATATACGCATTTCCGTGATATACATTTTGAACCGAACATTTCCGTCATTTACAATTCGACCCCATTTTCCACAATTTACTTTGTAACCTTGTTGCTAGGGACTACGCTGCCACTCAGCCTTGTTATTAAGGCCTTTTCTCGACTCATCACAATGTAAATAAAGTAAAATGGACTTTATTTGATCAATAGACAATGGTTTTGTATTTACGCTTGCTCAATGTGTTTCATTGTAAAAGTTATTAGTTATGTAATTCATCATTGAGGTGGATGATGAGTTATTAAGAGAAACCTTATCCACAAAATTAGAGAGGATCATTTTGTTAATGGGTGGTTTGCTAATGATTGGTCCAGAAACAGTGGATAATACTAAGAAATGCTTTGAAGTCTTTAAATGCATAACTTCACACTTAAAAAATCTAGTGGACCCAAAACCAACGATATATTTTTAGTATACATAATTATAAAGATTTTTTCCTAATCAATGATGATATGATATTTTATAAAGAAGAAAACTGTTTAAATCAACAAATATATCCACGCATTACGAAGGATGTATTATTCATGTTTTGGAGTACCCTTTTGAAGGAACTTATGGGAGCTAGTGAGATAGAGGATTAGTCTAGATCCATATTAACTTTGTATCTATCAAGTTTTAAAATGAATTGAATCCATTGAGGTGGAAACCTTATTTTAGAGTGAAAAACTTGAGAAAAAATTTCAACTTCGAGGGATTTCATCCTTCTCTCTACTTGGTAGTTCTAGAGTTAATATCGATCTAGGATAGTTCCACTCATGGACAGACACATGAAAATTATAGAATATCATCATTATGTATATGAATATGTTTGAGATCAAATTGATGATTTGAAATTTACTAAGTATCATTTGTAATGTAGGGAGTTCTGTGAAAAAGGCCACATCAAAACTTGAAATCATCATCTTTTCATTTTTCCACACACGGTAGATTTCACATTCACCCATAGGTCACACCTACAAACTTTTCAATATTTTCACATTAATCATATCATAAATTAACTTGATTTTGAAAAAAAATCAAAAATATAAATCTTGATACCTTATCGCTTGGGAATATCAATAATTTATTTCTTGAGTCTCTAATGTTACTCATAATTTTGTTTCATTCTTTTGCAATATTTTGATTTTAATACATTCAATATATATTAACATTCTATATATCTTAATATTATAATAATTTTACACCCATATTGGGTGGCAGGGATGTGCTTAAACGACAGAGTTCCTCCCTAAGGAGCACTTCCCGCTGCACCCATGACATGTAATAACTTTCACTATCACCCATGACCTGAGACTAATTCTAAAACTAACTGGAGATATTTTTTACTTTGGTGTGATATAGTATCTAGTATCATTGACTCAACTTCAAGTGGTCAAAGTAGGCATTGAGGGATTTCACAGGTTTTTATAAAACAAGGAAAATACTTGGTCTCTTCTACAACCTTGCATTAGAACATGGTGGGAATGTTCATAATATTATCGATGAAAAATTTAATGGGACTTGGATGCCGAGGATGTAAATGTTTCCCATTTCCTTAAGAAAATTTTTATTATATTTGTCGTAAATTTTGTTTATGGATTTCCTAGCACTTTGTCATTTTGTGGAATAGTCAAATATAATATATTAGAGATTTATTGCTAGTATTTGTATCTTAAGATATAAAAAGGAGTTAGAAAATGTGGGTTGATTGTGACATTTTATGGTGAAACACTGCATTTGGAAGAATTTTGGCTCATGTGTTACTTTTGGGTAATATATTTAAAGTAATAAATATAGTTGAATAAATAATGAAAACTATGAACCAAGAGACATCAAGCTAGGGATATTATTTAAATTGTCATGCTTTCTAGTTGAACAAATACCTCTCATGCAGGTATATTGTATTTAATTTTAACTATGAATGTTATTATTTTCACCGTGGACCATTTTTTTTTAATATGTCCCCCTCTCCCACCCTCTATAGAGGGTGGGAGGAGGGGGCATTATGAGAGAAATTGTAATATAATTTCTCTCATAATGCCCTCGCCTCCCACCCTATTATAATTTCTCTCATAATGCCCCCCCTCCCACCCTTTTTTTTCAATTTGCAATTTTAAACATA
>JZKD02S1990755.1:241392-253353 GCA_000966675.3 Picea glauca
TAGATAACTCCAATGTTTCATCCTGAAGTTCTACTATCTTTTCTAGAAAATCGCTTTTGATATACTCCTGCATTTCATTTTCTTCTAAAATATCATGAATACAAATTTCTACAGTCTCCTAGGATTATTTGTAACGACCGAATTGATTCATAAGGAATGCAAGCTCGTTTTTCATAGGTTTAAATTCACTCTCATCATCTCTAGCTTCATCAATAGTATCATGAGAAATCATTACTCCAAAAGATAATAATTCACTTATCTTTTCCTTCTTGGTGTCCAATAGAGGATTTTTTGTAATAAAAATTATAGCAATATAAAAACATATCTTTCAGTTCCTTTGTACTATCTTAATAGTATTTTTTCTTCTATGATTGTAGGAAATGGACTCCAGTTTAGTAACTTCATCCAAATGATAGGGAAGAGGTCGGTCACCCATGATAAAAAAAAAATCTAGGCTACTCGTAGCGTGAAAATGTTCCAAATGTGGTTCCTTGACTTTGTCAATTGCTTAAGTTTCCATAGGTTTCTAATTCTAACCAAATCCCTTAGGAGAAATTCCCTCCTCTGGTTCCTTTCCTTTGTCAATTGTTTCAGTTTCCATACATTGTTAAGTCTGACTAGTTCCCTTAGTACAAGTTTCCACCACTGGTTGCTTCCCCTTCTCAATTGCTTCAATTTCCATAGGTTGATCAGTCTAACCAATTCACTTAGGAGAAATTTCCTGGTCTACTTATTCACTTGTCTCTACCTAATTTCCGTTCTTGGAGAAATATTCTTAATCTTTGGTTAAATCAATTATATCTACACCATGCACTATGGATTGAGAATCCTATTGTTGTTCTAATTCTTACTTTTCTAGATTCCTAACATCACTCTATGTTTTTTCTCCTATTTCCTCTTGAAAATTATCTTCCTATATTTCGTTTATTTTCTCGACCTCTTACTTTTCCTTTAACACTTTTGAATTCTTGTTATTTCTCTTCACATTCTTGTATCTTCTTTCCTAGATTATCCTCTTGACCTTTCTCTTGCAATTGTCTTTTCCTTTGCTCAATTTATGCATTTATTCTTTGCTTCTCTAACTCTTCCTCAGTGACATATTCTTGTTTTCATTTCACAATTCCTTTTCTATGTTGCATTGAAGATTGTGCTTTTGCAGTAATATAACATTATGATCTCGAATGCCTTTGAATTCATCCTCTACCCTTAACCTAATCTCTTGTTATCTTCTAGCGTCTTCAAATTCTTTTTCTACATGTAAACTTTGTTTAGTTCAAATATATTCTCAACTAGTGATAAGGTATTAAACAAGAATAAACGATCATTTCTTCTTCTCCCCAATACTTCTTCCAAGTCATGAGAATATTTCATGAATTCCTCATCATCCCATTTCTGATGGTTGTATGGTAATGTTTAAGACACTTGATCAACATGCTTTAAACCTAAGCCTTTTGGACCATTCCTTCAAAACTATTTAGTTTTAAACCTATTTTCTAAATGGTTAACTACCTCTTTCGTTACATGCTTTGGATCCATTATAAAATAATTTCCTAGTATAATACCATATGGAATGATTTTTTCTTCAATTATAAATGTTGTATTAAATCCTTGAAGAATAGTTTGGGAAGCAATCTCTCCAACATCCAACCTATGTTGTACATATTTAGGAAAAATTTGGGGTGACATAGTTTCACCATAAATTTTGATGTATGTAAAGTCGTCCTCTAGATACCACTCGCCAATATAGTTGATCATTTTCTTTGTATGATCAGTTACTTTGGGACACTCTTTGCAAAAGATAACGAAATACAATTGAGCTAAAAAGGAAACACAAATAATTCTATAATATTTCTTATACTTATTTTCCCACAACATTAGAAAATAAACATGCATAGGCACTTCTAAGTAATTCCAATATATATGGATGCCTAAAAATGGATTCCTAGCACACACAACATTTAGAAAATATGAAGCCATATAAAATTAGGGCACTACACCAAGAGTTTTCAATGTTTTAAGAACTTTCTCAATCACGATATTGAGTTGGATTTATATGATAGCTTTCCAGTTGAATAATTCTCTTGAAATGGCCATTTTATATGTTAATGGAACCCATGCATCTATAAACATCTATAAACTTAGAGAAATACTTCTCTCCATAAAGTATTCATAATAATATCATGACATACATAGGGTTCCATTAAACCTATAATAGGGTATATCCATTAGTTCTATGGAAGAAATTTGTATCTTCCTTCTATTAGCTAGTTAAGATCTTTCATGTGTCATGCTTTTTGTAAAATTCCTAAATGGACATAGTACCAAGAATCTCTTATGATGATGGAAAATTATAATACTTTCCCACTTCTTCAGAAGAGAAAACCCCTACACAATCACCTTTATCATTCTCAATTAGGAATTTATTGAACTTAACAAGGAATATAACCCATTCAATTGATTCTATACAAAGGAAAAACATATGTTATAGTTGTGGAATAATGTATATGAGATATTCAAATATTAACAAAAAAACTATCGTCCATTTCCCTAACATGAGAGTCACTATGTGGTATCATATCTAAATATTCCTCATTATTGAGATTCATAAACAACTCAGTCAATATTGGCAACACAACTTGAACTCCAGTGCTTGGTTCAATATCCTAGATATATTGGATGCAAGAAAGTCTCTTATGATGCAGGAATTTAAATTATGGGCATAGTTTCATCTAATGGATCTTCGACCGTAGTAGGATTTTCTTGTGAAGCTTCATATGTATGTTTATTTTTTTCCTTCAGAGATTTAATAGTTTGTCTTAGGGTGGTATTTCTTGGTGGCAAATGTCTTGCAAATGAGAAAAATGGAGAGCAATTTTTTTTTTTTTTATTGAATCAACAAAATGCCATTTAATTTCAAAAAATAGTCACCTAGAAATTCTTTCCATGCGATTTAAACATAAAGTTTATAGAGAGTGACACATAACTAACACCAAAATGTCATTGATAACTTATCATTATCTAATATTCATGAAGCTAATTTCCATTTATTCATTTAAATTACTTATATGTTCTAATCAATCAAAACAAACACCCAAAATGATGCATGTCATCACATCCACAAGTGGTTCATCTCAACCCAACTACCTATATATAACAAATTGAATGATGAATTCCCAAAATTCTTAAAGCTTTGTAAGAAAGTAGGATTAAAGTGAGCAATATGGTTGCTAAGGTTTGAGTCTAATGTGCGATGGACCAAATCCATGAAATATGATGAAAAAGAGAAATATCCACCCTGCTAGGAAACATTGAATGCTACATCATGTGGTATATAAAATGTTAGAGATAAAATGAATTCATATCACACGACCTAAATACCACTTAATGCAACATTCAATTCTAGATATCAAGGTGGATATTGGCCTTCATACGATGACAAAATCTCACTCATACAAATTGAGTTCATTCAATATGATGAATTGAATTGTGATTAGATAATATATAAATCAAATCCATGCATTAATGACTAGTTTCAATGTGCCACGATTGTAAAAAAATCCTTAGTTTTATTGTTTTCAGAAAGTTTTTAAAAATTCATTGTATTGCACAAAATCCTTGACACAATGACATAACATTTCTTGAAAAATGTACCTATGACATTGTAGACTGGTTAATGTTAGTTTAAAATATTATAGCTAAAAATTTTGGCCAACTTCCATACACTAGTCATATGATTCCATTGGACCGCATACCAAAGATTCTTAAACTTGTATCAACAACTATACAAAAATGGCATTTTCATCGAACTTTAAATTATATCCATTGACACTTCTAGAAAAACATATATTGGTGCTTTTGAAAAAGCATGTAATAGTGATTTTGAAAAAAACCTATATCAACACCCCCAATTTCCTTTCAATAACTGAACTTCAAAAAACTTGACTCTATCATCATTTTCCAAAAAAATTACAGTCGGTTTTATAAAAAAAAATGTCACTTTCTCAATTCATTCATTGTATTGAAAGATTTAAAAAAATGTATCTCTTGACCTTTTTCAATTATTCTCCAAAAAAATTGTTTTGATTGGTGAACCTCAAAACAAAGTATTTATTGCTTTGTCAATTCATCCATTGTATCGACACATTTCAAAAAACTTTTTTTTGACGTTTTTTTGTTCTTCTCCAAAAACTTTGTTTCCATCAACCAATTTAAAAAAATCCTCGTCAACGCTTTCGAGAAAATGTCCATCACCAAACTTTCAAATTTCTTTGTCATCCCTTTCTCAAAAACTTCCATTATTCATCGACACTTTCGAAAAAATTAAGTATCCATCGACACTTTCCAAATTTCTTAAGTGTCATTGCAGAACATTGAAAAAATGTTCATTTTTTGGTATTCCAAAGGATTTATCTATTGTTTTAACAAATTTAGATTTTGTGGATACTACTTCTTTCAAATTATTTTATGATTTTTATTTTTTTATTTTTTTCTTTGAAACTAAGACACATGTCACTCTATATGAAACATATGAAATATTGAAACCACATCATGCTAAAATCTTTTATGAAATCAAAACAAAGTCATAGATAAAACTACTGAAATTTTTTGAGTGTCTTGCATACTCAACAATCATTTGCAATGGAAATGTGACTACTGTAAAATAACTCGATTGTATATGATGAAAGCATGATATTTTTTTTATAAAATTCTCTATATTTATATTTATAGTTATAGTTATGTTTCTTGTCACCTTCTATTGTATAGGGTTATACCAATTCTAGGCATTAATACTTGTTTTCCTAATAAAGAGTGCATAAAAAACACTACAACAATTTTCATTAAAATAAAAGAGCTTATGTGTAGATATTTGCATAAACATTTACATAAAAAAAAATTGTAAAAACAATGACGTTTTCGAAGAGAAAACCTCACATTCAATCTTATAACAATGTACTGTTTGCATATTCAAATACAATTGCTACTTAAGTTTATTAATGTTTATTTTGTGACAAGGAAAAACAACCTTGTAGCCTTTTCTCTCATCCATGTTTATTGATATGCTTTTTAAGGAAAACTTAATGTTTATTTTGTGACAAGGAAAAACAACCTTAAGTTTATTAATGTTTATTTTGTGACAAGGAAAAACAACCTTGTAGCCTTTTCTCTCATCCATGTTTATTGATATGCTTTTTAAGGAAAACTTAATGTTTATTTTGTGACAAGGAAAAACAACCTTGTAGCCATTTCTCTCATTCATGTTTATTGCTATGCTTTTTATTTTAAGGAATTTCATAGAGGAGTTCCTATATGTTAAGAAATTTTTTTACATATTTAATTCTAAAAAAGTTTAGTAATTTATAGGAAAAGGGGTTGTCCAATTATTATAAGTTTTGGTTTTTTTTAGTTGAAATTGGATGACTATATATATATGAAATCATAATTTTCTTTTATTTAAATTGCAATTCTGAATGCAGAAATAAATTCAACATGATGAAAAACCTCAAAACCACTCTGATTATATGCAACTAACCTCTCAGATCTGCAAATATCCCAAAACTAACAAAAGGAAAGTAAAAATATCCCAGAAAAAAACAGTAAGTGTAAATACGTTAGAGTATGGCATATGGAATTCTCTTACATATTTACTTTTAACAAATGCTGAAGGGATAAAAGGCTTCCAAAAAGTCCACCGAGAACTACATTGGGCCCACAGTTGGCATTGAATTGCAAGGTAGTTCCATCCTTGGTGCTTGCAGGTTGACCTGGACGTGGCACAGTATTGATTGACAAAATGTCTTTAGAGAATACAATTTTGAAGGTGATAGGTTTCCAAAATCCTCTCCGTGGATTTTATTCGTTGTCCAATTAGAGCAGAGATTTTGTCGCTAATTTTTTGACATGCTAATTGAATTGAAGATCGCAAATGCAGTGCATAAAATGCTATACCACACAAATAAATGGAATGTTGATACAAATGACGACATGAAGAATAACGTGAAAAATAATCAGAGACAGAGAAACGAAGACTTGAACAATGGATTCTCCATTTTCTATTCATTTAACCTCAAGTCGCCTGATTTACTCATTTACGTACGCTCAGTCGGCCATCTGCTTTGTATATTCTCTATAGTCTGACGTCACGGTAATGATGTCAGCCTGAGTTTTTTCAGCTGATAAAGCGAAGGCGGTTGCCAAGCTTATCCTCTTTGAGAATCCATGATATTGACTTTGGTCTTCCTTATAACTTACACAGACCACAGGCCAAAGCGATATGATATGCAAGAAAAAGAACTGGCGAATAAGGAATCCAGAGGGTCCCGAGGTTGCGCATCGCATCTTGAAGGGTGAGTGGAGCCGTAACGAATAGATGAAGAAACAGGGGCGCAGTAATCCGAATAAAGAACCGACCAAAATAAAAATAAGATTACCGGCATTTACATCATCCCAAAAAATATCTTCTCTGTTTTGTGAACGTAAGCTATGTAAATATCTTCTTAATTTGTAACAAATAAATTCTCTTCATATACAAGACATACCCATCGGTAAAAGTTATTTGAAAATACCCAACAAGTCCTTTCAAAACATCACTGAAAATGACTTGAAATACTGAAGATGTCCTTTGGGTAAGCGTCACATATATTCTAGACAAGTGAATTTTATTAAATTCTAACGAGATAGAAACTTATCATTAAAGTTATACGAAAATGCAAAATATACCTCGTTTGAATAATGTTATTGTACGAAAAGGAAGATATATTATTTATTCATAGTGAAATATAGAATTAACACATGAAATTTAAAAAAATATTAAGATATTTCAATGTAGACACTAAATAAGATATTTCAATCTATACAATAAATATTTTAATATCAACTTTTTCTCTATTTCTTTGTATATATCCATAAAGTAGTGAAACTAAAAAAATCTTATTGTTAAAACATTTCAATTGTGATATACAATTTCTTTCATGCTCAACATGTTGTTGACATGTGGCATATATATAGAGAGAGTAAATCCATTTTAACTCTAGATCTATCATGCACCAAGAGGGATCAATTCCTTGAGGTGAAAATATTTTTTAGATTAAAAAACTTGAGCAAAGGTTGCAGCCTCAAGGGATCTGATCTCTTTAAGCACATGATTAGATCTAGAGTTAAGATGGATCTTATACTCTACACTAGCTAATTTTATAAAATCACATTATGCATTCCAACGAATTTTATAAAGTCACATTATGCATTCCAAATAAATGAGAAAAAAAAAAATTATTAAATGTTTGCTAAGAAGAGTTATTTAACTCATTCAAGTTAGTTATTGAAATTTTCTCAAAATCATCGCTTGAAAATGTAAGAAAAAACACATGGATATAAGATTTAATACTAAATTGTATATATATTCCATGGAACAACATACATTAGTAGTGTTGCCACTCAAACTTTCTCAGAGAGAAAAAATTCCTTATATTAATGGGAGATCTTAGAGGCCACTCTCAAACAAGCCACACATTGTCATCTTAGTGGCCTTGCCCTACTCTTTAGACCAAGAAAAAAGATATCTTAGGGGAAACCCTACAATCAATCTAAACTAGATCATTGTATAGGAAGAGAGGATTCCTAAATTAGAATTGACAAAAAAATCCTAACGAATTGTATCCTACTAACTCACTCAAAGTGTCAAAACAAGCTTAGATTAAACAAGCCTTAAATATATGTGAATTAGACAACGCTTGTATTATGCTGGAAAACATCAAAGAACAAGTATGACATGTAAGAAAGTTAAACGTACCTATCACTCAAATTTTCCCATGAGATTAAGCAGCAACAATTATGTTTAAATATATGTGAATTAGACAACTCTGCTTGTATTATGCTGGAAAACATCAAAGAAAAAGTATGACATGTGAGAAAGTTAAACGTACCTATCACTCAAATTTTCCCATGAGATTAAGCACCAACAATTATGTTGGTGTGTTGAAAAAAAAAATGATAAATATCAAGTTCACACTTAGTGAAAGACGTAAAATTAGAAATATAAAAATGTCAACGTATGAACAATGTTCCCATTCACATGCATATCTATGGAGTGATTATATCCAATGCAATTAAAATAGAATGGCATCGACAAGATTTAAGTTATGAGCATTAGAGAATTACATGTAAACAAGAAGTTAAACCGATTAATGAGATATGAAGTATGTCATTCGTTAAACCATTCCACCATGTCCATAAAACTCTATATCAAATGATGGTAACTTAAAGATGCAATTAGACTCAAGAGACTTATCTACCGTTAACTTTGTGAGATTCAAAACATGTTCATCATGAAACTAAATGTCAATGTTTAAGGTATTGCTTGATCCATTGCTATTATACATCAGACTTTTAGGAAACCAAGGTGTATATGACATTTCTTTCACCAAAATCATTTTTATATCATGCTATATACATCAGACTTTTAGGAAACCAAGGTGTATATGATATTTCTTTCACCAAAATCATTTTTATATCATGCTAAAATATCATAAGACCATTCGCCTTGGAAAGGATCGTCTACCATATGATGCAATGAATTTTAGAGGATGTAAAATTAAGCACTAATTGTTAGGTAAATGATCCTCAATTTATTGTTATGATACTAGATCATATTTCAAAGAAAAGGTAAATGTGTACTCCAAATAGATAGATGCATCAAAATATGTCCATTAAGTCACTAATACTAAGAGCCGAGGTTCACCTCATAAAACATTGGCTCAAAGATTTCCCTTCTGCAATTAAGATATTCAAGCAATTGGACTGGATGGGTATCATCTATTCCACTGAATGAAATCTAGAGAGGAGAGGATATTTATTCATGTTCCTTTCCTTGCGACTGCGATGAAGAAGAGAACCCACCTTTCCACCCCACTCCTTTTTATAGAATAATTTCTTGATTCACTTATAATAATAGTAGGGGGCTCGGTCCTTTCCTAATAGAGGTGAATAGCTGAAATCAACTCCTACCCACCGAAATAATAATAATAATAAGAAGAAGAAGAATAGATTGATTCGTTAGTGGCTCGAGTGGTGCACATGGTCCAAATGAAGCAAGCTTTGCTATCAAAATATGTCGATTAAGTCATTAATATTAAGAGTATAGGGAAATGTGTATTCCAAATAGATAGATGCATCAAAATATGTCCATTAAGTTATTAATATTAAGAGTATGGGGATATCAATAAATGTATAGAATAACAATTCATTATTGATACCAAAACAATAGTATAAAACCAAGTGAATGGAAAAATTCTCAAACTTGATGTGAGGTACAAAATTTATTATAATAGTCAAGAACAAAAATACTACAGAGAATAACAACGGAACAAACATAATATATGAAACCACAACATCAAAATAATACCTTTATTGATAGGTAACAATGTTCACTTGCTTCTTTGACGGGTCAACCTCCAACAGAGCAACACTCTATTACAATAATTCTCAAGACAAAAATTCTCGTGACTCATACTATTATTGATACTAATTCTATCTTCTAAAGATCATTCTAGAGGAATATCCTTCTAGAAGCGGAAGCTTCTATTAGGTCTTCTTAAATTGACTTATTCCAATTCATTAAATAGGCCTTATTAACTAATGTCATCCTTTATTACATGGAAATATATTATCCTATCTATGTGAGGGATTAGGGAGTTTAGGTCCCTAACATGACCCCCCTCTTGAAAAAGAGCCTTTTCCTCAAGGCTTGAGATGAAGAAACTCTTGCAGAATGGTAGTCAGATCCAAAGTGGCATCTTCTAGAGTTGTATCTTTCTAATGCACTAACACTTCCTTGATGGTGTGTTGACAGAGGTAATGCTTTTGTTGGTCCAAGATTTATTGTGGCTGCATCCAAATAGAACCTTCTTCATCCAACTTAGGGAGACTAGTTTGATTTTGACACTTAGTACCAATTACCTTCTTTAAGCATGAGACATGAAAAACATGATGGAGCTTAGGATGACTACGAAAAGATCACTGGTAATCGACATGCCCCACTTGCTTGAGAATTGTATAAGGACCATAAAATTTGGGAACAAGTTTCTATCAATGATTGTTTTTTAGTGAAATCTACTTATAGGGTTACAGATGAAGAAACACTTGGTCCCCATCATCAAATTGTCGTTCAAAACGACCTTGATCGACTTGTTACTTCATGTGATTTTGAGCCATGGAAAAAAATGTTTTGAGGGTGTCGATAATGGCCTCACGAACTATAATATTGTTGTCAATCTCCTGAACCTTTGATACACCTGGCATGTAGGAGAGAACTGAAGCGGGATTTTGTCCATAAACTACTTCGAAAGGAGTCACACAAGTAGTGGTATGGTAAGATGTGTTGTACCGCCATTCAATGAGGGGTAACCATTGAGTTCACTGAGTATGTCATTCAGATGAAAAGAACCTAAAACAGGTTTCCAAATACTTGTTGACAACTTCAATTTGGCCATCAATTCGGGGATGATAGGTGGTGCTGAGATAAAATTGGGTGCCCTGGAGATGGAACAATTCTTTCCAAAAATTGCAGGTAAAAGTGGGATCTCTATCAAAGACAATAGAATGAGGCATGCCATGAATCTTGAAGATATTATCCATGAAAATTTGAGCCACCGTGGATGTTGTGAAATGGTATTAGAGAGCACAAAAAAGAGCATATTTGGAAAGATGATCAACTACCAACATGATGAATGATTTATTGCTTGATTTAGGTAAGCCAACAATGAATTCCATATAAATATGTTGTCAAATAGCCAATGAAATTAGGAGTGGTTATAGTGTTCCCAGGGTATTGATTGTTTCTCCCTTACTCCATTGATAGACATCACATTCAACCACAAAGGTGAGAACATCTTGTTTCATACCATCCCAGAAAAAAGAACATTCAACCCTTTCATTAGTTTTGGTGAACTCAAAATTCCCAGCTTTGGGGGAAGCATGAAGCTCCAAAAGTACCATAGATTTATGTTTCTACTATTTGTTGATATACAAATAACCTTTGCAGCAAATATCATTATTTTTTCAAGAGTACCCAAGAGAAACTGGAGAATTGGCTTGCAATTGTTGGATAAGGACGTAAATTTTAGGATCTTGCATCCATTCCCGGTGAGTAGTTTCGAGCAAATTGGGTACAATGAAGGAGAGAGAAGAAAGGGATCCTTCATGTTCATACTTCCAGGAAAGAGCATCAACAACCAAAATTTCTTTTTCCTTCTTGTAAATTATCTCATAGTCATATCCAAAGAGCTTTGTGACCCATTTCTTTTGCTCTAGGAGGAAATTCGTTGTTCTAAAAAATGCTCAAGGCTTTAATGATTTGTTTTAATTTGGAAGCATTGGACCAATATATAAGGACACGAGAGATCCACAACATGCAGAATAGCCAAAAAATTATTTTCATAGATTGATTGGCCCAAATGGCACTCTGAAAGTTGTTTGGTGGTGAAGACCACTAGTTGTCCTTCTTCCATGAGAACTATACCAATTCCTTTCCCAGATGCATCATTGTGGATTTTAACCTTGTACAATATTTTACTACAAACAAATTTTCAATAGAAAAACAAAAAATATAGAATGGAAAATACACACATTACACAGAGATTTTTCCCTTGAAAACCCAAACTCGGAAAGCCAACATATTATATATTCATTCATCGTGATACATTGTTTACAATACAATATACATATAGGAGCCAACGTCATCCAAAACCCTAACCTAATGACTTGGATTATTCAACAACCCTAATTTCTTAACCGGAAATAGAAAACCGTTGGAAAAAACCATGTGCCGAAAAACTTTCCAACAATGGACATGAAAATCGAGGAGACAAGAAAAATGAGGCAAAAATGCGACACATTTCCCGAGAAAAAAAAATTCTCTTGAGGGACTAGCGCTTAGCCCATGTGGGATGGGGTGATGCCCAACATCTC
>JZKD02S1990755.1:278801-291314 GCA_000966675.3 Picea glauca
TTAAATTTTATTATGAAATTAGTTGGCGAAATTAGTTGACATCATTTATGGTATGGATGTCTTTATCATTTTATTTGGAAATTAATTAGTGGATTGGCAAGGTCATTTTATTGCATATGTAATAGTTAAATTTTATTATGAAATTAGTTGGCGAAATTAGTTGACATCATTTATGGTATGGATGTCTTTATCATTTTATTTGGAAATTAATTAGTGGATTGGCAAGGTCGTTTTATTGCACATGAAATAGTTAAATTGTATTATGAAATTAGTTGGCGAAATTGGTTGACATCCTTTATGGTAGGGATGTCATTATCAGTTTATTTGGAAAATAGTTAGTGGACTTGCAAGGTCTTCTTATCGTAAATGTGATATTTAAATTTTTATTATGAACTCCGTTGGCGAAATGGCAAGGTCTTGATATTACGATATAATAATTGCTAGCGTTGTGGCGAGGTCATTATAACTTTATTTGGAAATTAGTTAGTGAATGTGAAATATCTTTATATTGTAAGGGTAATGGTGCTAGCGCTATGGTGTTGTCACTGGATGTTATTATGAAATTAGTTAGCGAATTCGCAAGTCCTTATAGTACAATGTAATAATGCTAGCCCTGATGGCGAAGTCATTGTAGGTGCTTGTCATGGTAATTTATCGTTGAAATATTGAAAGGTAATATCCTCGCTTATGGAAGGGTGCTACCTAGCCTTGATATCATAGGAAAGTAAGAGCATTAATAATGTCTTATACTATCGTTGTAGAATACATGTAATGGTAAGGTTGATCATTATAAGGATGTTCCAATTTTCAGCCTAAAACGGTAAGGCCCTTAAACTAAGAGTAAAAATCATTATGTGTTAGATTTAGAGTTTTATCATGCGTACTCACCCTTATGGATGGGTGGATGACTTGTTGACTAACGGCCTTAAACGAAGTGAATGGTCTACTTGTGGCCAGTTGAGTCGTAGGTTAAGCTGAGTCGTAACTAATGGTCGGTTTTGTTAGTATCCTTGGACTTGCATCTTCCATAGAGGTCGGACTATCCGTTGAATTGTTGTACTGGGTTGGCTTGCTTTTCTCGGTCTGCTTATATCGGATGGGATGTAGACACCTCATTGTAGCCTTGTAGATAAGTCTATGTGTGTGCTTAATTTCCTGTGTAAAGAATCCAGTGTCGTATCAAGAGTCTCGGTTTAAAGGCAGGGTTTCCACTCTTGCGACACACCTGAGGGGATTACTAGTTTCTCCCTGAGCAGTCGGCCAGGAGCCTATCTGACCTTCTCTCTCTCCGGAGAAGAGAACTAAGATTAAAAGCCCTGCTTTCCTATGCAGAAATAGTAAGACCTACTACTACGGATTGTTCCTTCTATGTCCGTACGGTACCTAACCCTACATGTCATTTATTGTTGAAGATATTTTGGGGCGCCTTTGTCTTGGGTAGTATTGGCTTGCAGTTACTTGTTGGGTGCCTTGCGTCTTCTTGTTGTGGTCGTCGTGGTTGCGACTTGTTAGTCGTCGGGTGGCGATGTAGAGTCCAGTGTGTCAGTTTCCCCTCCTACACGCGCGCACACACTTTTAAAACACAAAAAAAAATTGCACCTATGTCAGAGTTGTTGTCCTAACCAGGAGGGTTGGTTCAATCTCTCATGCGACAGAGGGACAAAATGATGGAGAATTTTGCACACATCCTTCAATGCATGTGATAGCAACAAGTGAATCTTCACCAAGCGACCATTTTGGAGGAACCTCTCTCTTCATGGTACAAGTTAATTTTTAGATTCCCATATTTGAAGGTCAGATAGATGCGGATGCCTTAGAAAAATGGTTAAATCTGCTAGAAGTTTAATTCTCTGTTCAAAATTTTTCTAATAGGGAAAATATCACCTTCACACTCCTCAAGGCTCTCCCCCATGTCAAACATTGGTGGGAAACTTACTGGGATCAAATCTCCATAGAGGAATATGGAATATATGGGGCCGAGCCCACTTGGGATTTTGTTTTGGATGCATTCAAGGAACAATAATACCATGTTGATAAATATTAAGACCAATACATGAGATTGACCACACTGTGTAAAGAGAAGAGACAAATAGTGTTAGAGTTCACAAACACTTTCCATACCTTACGCACCAAGTTGGGTATCAAAGACTCCGAGAAACATCTAGTTCTAAAATACCATGGGGATCTGCATAGGTACATCCAAAATGAAATGGATTTCTTAAACATCTCATCATTGAGAGTTTCCTATCAATATGTTGTCAAAATCAAGTAGAAATTTAGGAACCAAAACAAATGGGATTTCAGGTATGCAAATCCACAAAAACCAAAGCATAGTGAAGACGACCCTAAACAACAGCCTCCAGAAAACCAATCCAAGACATAGGAAAAGAAGGTTAAAGGAAAGATGAAGAATGATATTGGGAAGTGGTGTGACTTCCACAAAATTCCCTGGCACAACACCAATAAATGTCACTCGAAATAGTCATTGGTGGTCAAGGTCAAAGACAAGGAGCTGAACCCTGATTGAAAATATGGTCTAGAAAATATTGAAAATAGACAGATGATTGATGAAGATCTCATTTCTACTATCATGACCACAACAATTTAACCAAAAGAACCAGTATATATTGAAGAGGGGGAGTGCCTCTTCCATTCACAGATGTGGGTGAAGGCGAACCTGTTGAATTGCATTGTTGATAATGACATCCTTAAGAACCTCATCTTAGCTGAGTTCATCAAACAGTTTGGATTGTCGACAATACCACACCCACAACCATACAAAATCAAGTGTCTTCACCAGGGACGAGATCTATGTGTCAGCCAACAGTGTCACTTTTCCTATGGAATCCATCCCTTCAAGGATGTGGTAGTGTGTGATGTTACCCCTCTTGATATCCATGATTTTTTTTAGGCCAACCCTATAGGTGGAAACGAAATTTTGTGGGGGGTCATCTATACAGGATACCAGAGGTAGTTCTAACAACTGTTCCACCAAAACAGTACCGCAAGGTAATCACTCATACTGCAAAATTCATCCTCTTCACAGTCTATTCAAAGGATTCATAGAGGACCACTACAATGACTGCAGCCTCAACACATTATATCCAGCATAAGAACATTGCAGAAGAAAAAGAAGATATTGTTCCTTCACCTACAATGTTTCATACACAATTCCCCATCAAGCCCAGAGACAATAGGTTGGTGGAAAAAATTCAACCCCGTCAACAATAGGTTCATGACAGCCTTCCACAGACCAAGCATCACAACTTCTCCCACAAGGAACGCGGCTCACCAAGATTCAGATTTAAAAAACACTTCCCCCTCTTCCTCGGGCGCTCAACGGAATGGAGACCATTACTTCCTAAGGGGGGTGGATTGATCCAGGTGGATATTGGTTGCCACCTACCCATTCCAAATTTCCAAAGGCTTATCTTGATAGTTTTAAGTTCAACATGTTTCTTTCTAATGGGGACAATTCTTTGTAATTGTAGTTTCTTCACTTACGGAGATGTCCTGAAGCACTACACATCATCCATATGGATATTGGTGGCCTCCCACCTATTCTAACTTCCTTATTTTGGAATTGTTCATCTCAATACATCTTTTTGTACTTCCAGGGCCGTTTTGGGGCTCTAAACAGTGATTTCTTGGCTTGCCACAATCAAACTATAGACGGAGTCAGAGTTTGACGGCATAATGAGTGTTTCTCAAAAAGACATTTCGAACGAGCTATCACGCGCCTAAAACGGAGTTCGTATGAAAAGGTTACAACCTCAAGAAGTTAATGTACCAACTTACCCCAATGGGGCCCACATGACTTTTGGTGTTTCATCTCCTAGGGTTAGGTTCTTTGATATATAGGGTTTTGGAATTCATTTTTACCATAAGATAAAGCTTCCTCCATTATAGTGATTCTTACACTCAATATTTTTTACAGTCTCTTTACAATTCTTTCATTAGTAGAAATCATGTATTGTTGTTTCTCTCTGTTTCTGGAAATTTTCATGATTATTTCATTGTAATATATTTTGTTTCATTTCATTCTGAAAAAAAATTGGATCATCAATAATATCCTTGTCATTTCATATCAACAACATATCATCCAAATACAAGAACAAATAAATAAGATGATCACTGATTAATTTTAAATACACAAAGTGAACTTCTTTTCTCACTGTGAAGCCAAGTCCCAACATATAACTATGGAATTTTTTATACCACATCATTGGTGATTACTTTAAACCATACAATGAATTTTTCATCTTGCATACTATCTCTTTCTTTCCCTTCACAACAGATCATTCTCACTGCTTCATGTAGATTTCTTCCTCCATATCCTCATGTAGGAATTTTGTCTTCACATCCATCTGTTCTACCTTAAATTCAAATGAAACATCGAAAAATAAAAAATATATAATATGACTTAACATGGAAACATGAGAAAAAATTTCACCAAAGTCAATTTCACCAAATTTAACTGATCTTTTTGTTTCTCCAATTTTCCTTTTGCATTCATCTTCTTCTTAAACACCCATTTGTATTAATGTTCCATATAATACGTGTCAATTAAAAACAAAGAAACCTGGTATACACATAGAATAAGCACCTAAAATGGCCATAATTAGTTATTACTGGGACCAGGAAATGGTAACACAAGTGGTAGAATTGTTGAAGGTGTATGAAGAAATGTTTCTAAGAAGCTTCTCAGAGATGAAGGGAATTGCAGGATCCCTTGATGATATGAATATTTATTTAAATCCAGATGCCAATCCAGTCAAGAAGAGACCATATCGATCGAACCCAAAGTACAGGTGGAAAGTTAAAAAACAATTGGATCGAATGCTCAAGGCAAAGATCATTTTCCATGTTGAGGAATCATATTGGATTAACATGATGATGACGCAAAAATATAATATGGGCAATATCATAGTATGTATAGGTGAAAATTAAATGTAGCATGCGTACACGATCCCTTTATTACACCATTTATGGTAAGACCTATACAAAGCCCCATTTTGTGAGTAAAACCCCTTATTAAGCCCTAGATATTGAAATATTACATTTATGGTATTATAATTGTATGTCGGATAAAACCCCTCATGGTACCCTTTCTTTATAATTGTACCATTTGTATCCTATACATATACCAACAAGACCTAGTCTTAGGGGCATCTTATTATGTTTATAGTATTATAATTGTATGTCGGCTAAAACTCTTCATGGTACCCTTTCATTATAATTGTGCACTTTGTCTCCTATATATATACCAAGGAGACCTAGTCTTAGGAACATCTTATTTCATTTGATATTATATTTTTAATTAGATATATTTTAAAAGGCGATTTATCCCTTGAATTGGACTGTAATCATTTTATTTTTATCATTTTTTAGTGTGTTGGATCATAACATTTGGAATCAGAGCATAGGTCCTAGGGTTTTTCTTCTTCAAGAAATTCATCTTGGATTTTTTTCTATAACTCTTTTTTCCAGGATGCCTAAGAAAATGAAACTTGGATTTTATTTACAATACATATCAAGGTACATGTGGTTAAAATTTCATCTTCTAGGTGAATACAATTTCAGAGATATATGTTGTGGAAGATAGGGTTTGTTGACTAGTCCTATAACATGTGTTCTGGGTAAAATAGTCAGATATTTTTCAGAGACGATCCAAATTCTATGAGACCCATTGAATTTTATAGAGAAAATTTTGTATTATTTATGGTATAAATTTTGAAAAAAGTTATTAAATATTGGACATGTGGCATTCTGTACAAGTTTTCTCTCCCAGAGGGGCCAAAAATCAGGAAGGTTTGGGAAAGTTACTCTAAATTTCACTTGGCACATCCAATTTTGGATACAACTATAGAATTCTAAAGAATACATTTCATAGTAGTACAGGACAAAATTTTAGATTTAGAAGGGATAAAATTTCACAAATACATCAGAAGGAAGGAAGGTCATCCATGAGGACAAACTCCTAATTAATGGATTGAAAGGTACAAAACTTAGAGTTGGCATAACCTTTTGTTGGAAGATGTTTTTTTGGTGATTCAAAATTTTTCATAAATAGGAAAAATAGGATAATTATTATCTTTATTCCACGTGGCTCTAAAAGAGATTTCAACACTGATTAAGCCTCTATAAGTCTCATCTAGAACTCATGAAGAAAGTGATGATATACATAATAGGCTATCCAAATTGGAGGATCAACTTAGTGATTTGACTTCTAGGTCAATAAAAATTAATTATTTGGTAAAATCACAAAGAAAAATTCAATAAATGGAAAATACGATAGATGAAATAGAAAATAAGATGGAAGAAAATAAGAATGACATGGAGAAGAATATGGATGAAAATAAGGAAGAAATACAAAACTCCATGAAGGAATTGCAAAATTTAATGTCTTTCATGACATTTCAGGCTCTAGATGAGAGAATCCCTAAAGGATATATCAAAATGAAAGGAACTCACGAAAATAAGGTTAGTATTCAGGTTGAACAACCTTCTTATAATAAGCACTTTTCAAGTGGATTTAACTCTAATAGTGGAGTTAATTACGATGGGGATCCTGAATTAACCTTTTCCAAGATTGAATTAAAGAAGTTTGATGGTATAGATGTCTTTACTTGGGTGAACCAAATATTGCAATATTTTGAACTGCATAATGTTTTTGATGATAAGAAAAGTATTTACATAGAAACTTTCAACTTTGAGAAAAAACCATATCAATGGTATCAATAGGTAGTTAAAAGGAAGCCCCCTTTTTATAATTATACTTGGGATTTATTTACAAGAGACTAAGAAGCAAAATATGTGAATGTTTGGGAACAATACTACTTCAATCAATTGAAAAGAGTCATAAACTTAGGTGATATTTAATATCATAATTCCAAATTTCAGGTATTGGCCATAAGGGTGGATAACATAAGTGATGAACAATTGTTCAAAACTTATTATGGAGTGTGATGCCTCAGGCCATTGAATTGGTGCAATTTTAATGGAAGAAGGAAGGATGCTTGCAATTGAAATAAACCAACTTAAAGGATAAAACTTAGTAAAACCCATTTATGAAAAAAAAAATGCTGTCCATACTACATAGAGTTCAGAAATGGCACCCTTACCTAATAGGAAGACACTTCAAGGTAAAAATATATCATGATAGTTTGAAGTACTTCTTATAGCAAGGACTATTTTCAAGAGAGAAATAAAAATGGGTCACCAAGATGCTAGGTTATGAATTTGAAATTATCTACAAAAGAGGAAAGCATAATGTTGTGGTAGATGCCCTTTCAAGGAAATAAGAATAAATAGAAGTTTCACTATGTGCTATTTCTATTATGCAATCTTATTGGGTGGAATAAGAAAGATCAAGAGGTATGCAAGATCATTCAACAACTACATGAGGAACTTGGTTCATTATATAAATTTATATGGAAGAATTTGTTTCTATGATATAATGATCAATTATATTTATGTAAGAATTCCCAACTCAAACAGGTCCTTCTGTAAGTGAACACTTTTCCTATAGGAGAACATTTAGGATTATTGAAAACATACCATAGGATCAAGAAGGATTTTTTTAGGGAAGCTCTTGAAACAAATGTTCAAAATTTTTTGTTTAAATGTTTCATCTACCAAAACACTAAGGGAGCAACAATCAAGATGTCGGGTCTCGTACAACCACTAGCTATGCCAATTCAATGTTGTGAAGAAGTTTCAATGGATTTTATTACAAGTTTACCCAAATCAAAAGGAAAGAGTTTCATCATGGTAGTAGTGGATTGACTGAAAAATTACACCCATTTTTTCTCTTTCTCATCCTTTTAAAGCAAGTATAGTATACAAAAAATTCATGGAAATAGTTCAAAATCTACATGGAGTCTGCAAGATTATTGTAAGTCACAAAGATCCAATTTTCACTGGAAATTTTTGGACTAAATTATTTTCTTATTTGGGTATTCAGTTAGCTCACAACTCATCTTACCACCCTCAATATAATGGGAAAACTGAGATTTTGAATAAATATCTAGAAGGATATCTTTGTTTTTTTTCATCTGATAAATAGACACAACAGGTCAAGTGGTTTCCCTTGGCGGAATGGTAGTACAATACATCCTTCCATACTTCATAAAAAATTTCCTCATTTCTAGAACTTTATGGATATCATACTCCATCCATTACATCATCCTTTAAAGGGAATACAAATTTTTAGACAGTGGAGGATCACATATGGAACCAACAAGAGGTTCTGAAACTATTGAAGGACAACTTGGTTATCGCACAAAATAGGATGAAACAAAAAGCAGATCAACATTGTAATGAAAGGGAATTTGAAGTGTGATATTGGGTATTTCTAAGGATACAATCATATAAACAAATTTTCTTCATGTAGTAAAATAAGGAAACTAAATTCACACCCAAATATATGGCCCCTATAAGGTTTTACAAAGGATTCTAAGTATGTCTTACAAATTGGAGTTTCCTCCATCGTCACGTGTACATCAAATCTTCCATGTTTCTTGTTTAAAGAAAGTAATGGAACACAGGATCCCAATAAAAAATATTTTACGAGAGAATAATGAAGAAGGGGAAATCATACTAGAACCAAAAACAATCCTTGAAACAAAGATTAAGAAACTAAGAAATTGAGCAATCATGGAGTACGTTGCCAAATGGAAAAACCTACCAGTGGAAGAGGTAACACGAGAAGATGAATTTCTCCTAAAGAAATACCAACAGATTAGTAAAGTGTTGAGGAAAACTATTGTTTCAAGGGGAGGGGCATGTTAAGACCTTGAGAAAGCCCCATTTGTTTTGTAAAACCCCTTATTAATACATAGATATTGAATTATTACATTTATAGTATTATAATTGTATCTCCACTAGAACCCTCCATGCTACCCTTTCATTATAATTGTACCCTTTGTCTCATATATATATATACCAAAGAGACCTATTCTTATGAGAATATTATCTCATATGATATTGTATTATTAATTGGATGTATTCTAAAAAGATGCTCTCCTTTGAAGTTGGCTATAATCATTGTATTTTTATAATTTTTTAAGTCATTGGATCATAACAATTTACAGAGGAGGTATTGGAGAATGTTGGTGGTTGTGAATCTTACTCATTCATAGATTCATTCTCAAGATATCACTAGGTGTGATTCAAGAAAGAAGACAAGGAAAAGATAATGTTTGTGATGGATTTGATCTCATTTTCACGCATAGTAATTCCATTCACCTCAAAGAATGCACATGCAATGTTTTATATAATTTTGGTCGTGACCTTTAAAGACTTCATGCATAAGTTTCTAAAGGTGTAATGAAATGATTGGATAGTTTTCATCTTGTTAGCACTGAGAGTCACCCTTAGATTGTGGGAGCGTAAGCCTAGTACCCATCAAAGTTCTTGGTGGATGTTGGTTTTATATGAATGGAGGTCAATGGACAAAACTCAATATATGAATGATGTTAAACATGGAACTGGACAAGAAATGCACATGGAATTGAGGGCCACATTAACTTTAGACAATGAATTTATGTTAAGTGTGACCAGAGGGGAGACTTAGTGGGAAAGGTGAACAAGACCGCTATGGGCATCAAGCTTTCAAGAAGCTTGGAGAAGAAAAACTTAGAATCAAGATCACTCTTAAGATCAAGTTTCGGACACTAAAATATATCCAAACAACATAGTCACAATAGCACAATGATCAAACCTACATCAAAATGCATCTACAACAACTCGATTGGATCCTCCATGCTCGATCCATTTAGTGTAAGAGGGAAAAAGATAACAAGGGAATTGACTAAAACTGGTTGCAATGCCGATATAATCAAACCTACATTACAACATCATAAAAATTCGAATGGATACTCCATGCCCAAGTATTTTAGCATAGTTTTTACAGAGAGATGAACACATGATGACTTCTATTAATATGAAAGTATCAAATTTGATACATAACTAGAGAACCATTCTAGCATAAAAACATTACAAAATAGGGAGATTCTTCTCAACCAGTTGACCACTTAACAAAATATCAAAACTACCTATTTATACTCAGAACTTTCTACAACCTCCAGGGGCATGATCGGGCCACTGCATTCAAGGCTTTTCGTCGGCCTCTTCTTTTGTCAGACTGTGCATGTATCCCTCTGTCAGAAGCGATCTCGGATTAGCATGGGCCTGTAGAGAAATCCATCCATAGGGGAACTTCATGATGACATTCATCCTCCATTCCAGTCCTTCCACGCTTTCCATTTATGGGGTGAGACGAGGTTTCAAATTTTGAAAAGTCAACAAGAAACATGTGTCTAATTTAGTTTTCTCTTAATAAAATTAGACAATAAATATTAATCTATTATCTCATTCATAACTGAGTGATTTGGAATTGTAACAAAATTATAAGTGTAGTTAAGTGAGTTAATATCAGTTGTACTAGTTGTAACTAAACATGCACTAGTGAGAGTTYAGTTAATCAGTGAACTCACATGCAACTGAAGATTCGCCAYGGTTAACTACATGCATGTCAGTTCCAATGGAGATCCAGTTGAGATAACAGGTGAAAGGGACAATTTGGCTATCAGTTGTGATTTGTTCACACATGCAGTGAATATGCTTATGAGCATGTACAAATGAGGCAACTGTATTCATTCGATTCATTGTGAGAATTCGGATTGTAGAGATTGTGTAGAGGAGGCAAGCTATTTGGACACGAAAATTGGCGCATTTATTTGTTGATTTGTGTATCACAGTGTGAGACTATTGTATTGTACTAAGAGCTCTTGGATTAGAGTTTTGTATGATATTGTTTCATGATTCATGATATACATAATATATGATAGTGGGGTTTTTAGCTTTACACTTTCCCGGTAAAACTTTTGTGTTGTGTGTTATTGATATTTCACTTTGTGCATTATGGTTGTGATCGTGGTTTAATTGCTTCTGCAAAAGTAATAGTAGAAGAGATTCTGTATTTAACAAGTGGCGGAAATTGTTAGATCAGGAGAATCGCAGGAATACATTAATTTGTATCAAAATTTCTACATGGTATCAGAGCCACGGAGGCCACGGAGTCACGGAAGTGAGGTGAAAACATAATTTCATTCTCGCAAGTCCCGCCTTTAGCTGGGTGCGAACTCTAGTACTGAAAACTTCTGGTGTTTTCAAGAACAGAAATTCTCGCACCCTAGACAAAGGCAGGGTGCGGTGTTTTCAAGAACAGAAATTCTCGCACCCTAGACAAAGGCAGTGTGCAAACTTCATTGGAATTCTCGTAGGTAAATACACTAGCAGGGTGCAAACTTCCCTCACCCTAACAGTGGAGAAGGGTGAAAACTTCTGGAGCATTCTCGCAGGTAAATACACTAGCAGGGTGCGAACTTGACAGGCAAGTTCGTAGGCTATACACAGGCAGGGTGCGAACTTCCCTTAGGTTTCTCTCAGGTGGGGTGCGAACCTCCCAGGGAAAGGGGAAAGTGAAGGGGTTGAGTTTTGGGTTGGATAACATTCAAATTTGCAAGATTTTCTTGGTGTGACACTTGATTCAATATCAAAATGTCTTTCAATGGCTTGAGGTTGGAGTATGCACTTGAGGGCATATCTAACTACATTGCTTGGAAGGACATGATAGAGGCAGTGCTTGAAGACAATGGCTTGAAGGATTACATTGATGCAGATGTTCCTAAGCTGATTGTGACAGACACTGCAAATCTTGATGCATGGCAAAAGAAAGTGGCAAAGACGAGGAGGATTCTGTTGGAGGGAGTACGAGACCACATTGTCTCAAGTCTCCATGGGAAAACCACACCATATGCAATGTGGAAGGTTTTGACAGATCTGTTCCAAAACAGTAGCGACCATAGGAAATTGGCGCTCAAAGATAAACTCAGGAAGATTGAGATGGAGAAAGGCGACACCATTCCAAAATATCTCACAAAGTTTGTCCAATGTCGGGATGAGCTTGGAAGTGTGGGAATAATAGTCGCTGCTGATGATTTGGTGAGCTTGGTTCTCCTAGGTCTTCCTAAGAGTTGGCACAGTTATCAAGACTCTGTCAATGGAAGGGAAAAGTTGTTGGATTGGGAACGACTATGGTCAGATCTGGTGCAAGAGGAGTTTAGGCGGAACACCAGAGATTGATCTTCATCAAAGCATGATGATGAAGAGGATTGTGCTTTGACTACCAAGGAAAGGAAAGGGAAAGGGAAGAAATTCCAATCAAATTCCGATTCTAAAGTCAAGAAGCTGGATTTGTCCAAAGTGAAGTGTTTTCACTGTCACGAACATGGGCATCTCGCTACTAACTGTCCGCAAAAGAAGAAGAACAAGACAGTTGTTGGAGCTGCAACTGGTGAGGCTCTTGTCTCACAATTTGATCTTGACTTCACTTTGATCACATGCATGGCATCAAGTGCATCGGGATCAGTGTGGTATTTGGATAGTGGTGCTTCCTTCCACATGACAGGAGATAAAGAGTCTTTCATTGACTTGGAGGAGAAAGAT
>JZKD02S1990755.1:293986-308379 GCA_000966675.3 Picea glauca
AGTTTGGCTATCAGTTGTGATTTGTTCACACATGCAGTGAATATGCTTATGAGCATGTACAAACGAGGCAATTGTATTCATTCGATTCATTGTGAGAATTTGGATTGCAGAGATTGTGCAGAGGAGGCAGGCTGTCTGGACATGGAAATTGGCGCATGTATTTGTTGATTTGTGTATGACAGTGTGAGATGATTGTATTGTATTGGGAGCTCTTGGATTAGAGTTTTGTATGAGATTGTTTCATGATTCATGATATACATAATATATGATAGTGGGGTTTTTAGCTTTACGCTTTCCCGGTAAAACTTTTGTGTTGTGTGTTATTGATATTTCACTTTGCGCATTGTGGTTGTGATTGTGGTTTAATTTCTTCCGCAAAAGTAATAGTAGAAGCGATTTTGTATTTAGCAAGTGGCGGAAATTGTTAGATCAGGATAATCGCAGGAATACATTAATTTGTATTGAAATTTCTACATCAACCACCACCCCTCCCTCATTAACTACTTTCATCGGGATCAAGACAAGGCTTGAACACTCAGGGAGCTACCATGCACTGCTAGTGGTTCTTCGAGTCAATCCGGCGCATTGAAATCATGATAATCTCACTCTATGACAAACATGGGCGATTTTCGGCCTTTGATATAGAACTTGTGAAATTTACGCCCTTTCCTCCGTGCTCCCAAAGCTTCTGGTACTAGCTTCTTTTCCCTTTTCCTGCATGTGACCTCAAACCATGAACTAAAATTTATCTCTGAAGGTGCTTTGGGACTTCCCTTTTCTGGGATCTTCACAACACCAGACCACAAACTTCTTGATTCCCTCTTTGACGAAAATGACCTACTCATATGGACGATCAGAGTAACATTTCCTTCGACGACCGTGATTGATTCCTCGAAAACCCGGGTCACCAGCCATGCAATGGGTGCTTACCTTTATTCCTGGACCCTCTTTCCACATGACCATGGGATGTGACCTTGGGCCCAATTCTTGGGCGCTTCACAACTTCTCTCTTCAGGAAATCTGCGACATGCTCCATACAAAACCTCTGATTCATGAACAACGAATCCGTTGATCTGTTTCCACATGCCCCTCTGGATCAGACGTCTCTTGCTACTTTTGGGTTTTGGGACTTATAAACTTTGATGAACAACTTTAGCAATAATTCAATTCCCGATTCCTACGATAATTTTCCACTGTCTATCTCATCCAATGAGATCTATGATTCAAATTTAACCTTTGCTTGACCTATGACTTTGGGATTTTGTTCTGGCACTATATTTCACGCGAATTTAAGATTTTGAATGCCCGCAAGCCTGATATGAACTCGTCATGGAATTCTTGTCACTATAAGTTAAAATCGCTCATTAGCTTGATTTGAGTTCACATCGGATCACTCTAATTGTTGCGTTATGTGCCCATGGTTTTGTCCCGTGAAAACAAAGACTTAGACGATTAGTTGTGGTCTCAGGAAAACAAAAGGATCAGTGAAAGAGGTAAAAGGAGATGGATGTTCATCTTTAGGGAAATACATAGAGGTTGTGGGCTGATACTTTTTCAAGTAAGACAACAGAGGGAAACAAGTCACCCAACAAAAGGGGCAAGAAAAAATGACTTTTCCAGCTAAAAAGGAAAAACTTAAAGACTTGGATGTGATAGGGAAAGAGAGGCAGGGAAAAACTTGCAGAATTGGGTACTAAAAATGAAGACATACGACTCCAGGGAACATCATGTGATAACATTGGCTCCACAGAGGATGGCATGCTCCCTATGCGCTGCCAAGAATGCACAACTACGGTGCCTTATCTTTGGGTTATGGAGTCTCTTATTAAAAACGAAAACAAAAGAAAAACAATATCTATAATGGTGGGAAGCCAATCATGGATTAAATAAAATATTTCTTCAGAAAATGCCCATTGACAGGGCCACCCAACACTTCATAATCCTCCAAGTTCTGCAATTTGTAAGTGTTGTTCAAGAATACCATAGAAATCTTGAAGGGCCCAATCCACAAGGCTTCAAATTTTCCATGTTTACCTTTTTCTTGCTTGGGGCCATCCCATTTTAGCACCAGATCCCCCAGCCAGAAATCCTCCTTTTTAGTTTGTTTGTCAAAGGCTCACTTTATTTTCTGCTAATGGTCGTGTGCTTTATCAAGAAACTTCTCTCTAGTATGTTGCACTTCTACCAGCTACAATATCCTCTAGACCATGTCATCAAGTTCTCCTTGGTATTCCTTGAGTAACTTTCCCATAGAAAAAGAAAGCTGAGCAGGAAATATTTCCTCAACGCCATACACCAACTGGAAAAGGGAAATTCCTAGTGATCTTTTGTGGTAACTCTATCAGCCCATAACGCAAAATTCATCTTTGAATCCCAAAATTTCTTGTTATCTTCTACCAGCTTCTTGATGATCTTTATGAGGCTCTTGTTAGAAGACTCTGCTAAACCATTTCCCTGAGGGTAGTAGGGAGTAGAGTGGACTAGTGTGATCCCATAATTCTCACAAAAATTAATTAATGGCTCAGCCCTGAAAGAGGCATCATTGTCTGTAACGATCTTGTTTGGACAACAAAATCTGGACATGATGTCTTCAAGAAAATTTATGATTACTTTGTGGGAGACACTCCTTGTGGGGATGGATTCTATCCATTTGGTAAAATAATCAGTGGCAGTCAAAATCCACCTGTTCTGGCCACTTGAGGTTGGGTGGATTTCTCCAATGAAGTCAACACCCCACTGTTGAAAAGGTCCAAAAACTGCTACAGGCTTCAAAGGAAAATATTTTAACTACTTATTTCCAGAAAAAAATTTGACACTTGGTTCAAGCTCTGATATTTGCACAAACATAATTGAAAAGGTTGGGCCATAAATACCCATCTCTGAGGATTTTGTAAGCTGTGGTCCTCCAAAAATTATGTCCCCCATATGAGCTGTCATGAAAATCAATCATAGCCTTTTGGGATTCTTGTGGGTCTAGACACCTTAATAGAACTCTCAAAGGATCCTTCCAGTACAAAATCTAATCAATGATACAATACTTGATTGCTTTGAGTTTCAAAACTCTCACCTTATTTTTGTCCAAACCATCAGGAGGCCTCAAATTCTGCAGGAAGTACATGATATCTTTATACCAGGTGCATTCTGCTAAGTTGGGGCTGACATGAGAGTCTTCACCAACAATCTCAGCTTGCTAACTTTCTGAGTCTATATTCATGAAATTAACCCCCAATGCCTTGCAATTAGACTCAACTAGTAACCTGGCTAAACCTTGGCCTTTCACCAATTTGGTGGGTTTGATTTCCAGGTCAAACTCCAAAATCTTGGCAATCCACTTGCTTCTACTCCCATATATACCAAGTTGGATCAGTATCTCATTTACTAAAGCCGAGGGGACATATGTAGTAATTTTTTAGTGAAGAACATAGATTCTGAAAGCCTTGAGGACTTTCACCAAAGAATAATCCTACTTCTCCATGATATCATATCTCATTTCTGCATCTCTCAGTGCTCTACTAAAAAAGGAAATAGGTTGTTCCAACCCCTCTAAATTTCTCTGTAGAAAAACAACAGCTAATGTATCTGACGAAGCGAAGGAAAATAACATAAATTCCTTGGAATAGTTAGGGTTGATGAGCATAGGTGCTTATTTCAATTCCCTCTTGATTTGGTTGAAAGAATTTCTAGACTCAGTAGTCCATTTCAATTCATTCCCCATTCTAAGAATGGTTGTAATTTATTTAACCAACTTAGGAAAATTTGAAATGAATCTCCTTAGAAAATTGATTTTACCCAAGAAAGACTGAACCTCTTTCCTAGATCTGGGAAAAGACAAGGACTGGATGGCCTCTACTCGGCTTGGATCAATTTTCACCCCTTCAGTTGACACAATATGCCCCAACAATTTTCCCTCTTTCATAGAAAATAACGATTTCTTAGGATTTAGAGAGAGACCAAACCTTCTACACAAGAAGACTTTCTTCAGATGATAACAATGCTCTTTATCAGACCTGGAGAATATTGTAATGTCATCTAGATAGACGACTACAAATTTATCCTTTTCTCCAATGAAGGCAATGCCCATAGCTCGTTGGAAGGTCGCTCCCACATTCATCAATCCAAAGGGAATTTTAGCATACATGAATGTGCCCAAAGGAGTTGTGAAAGTTGTCTTATCTATATCTTCAAGAAAGATAGAGATATGGTTGTAACCCAAGAAACCATTGACCATAGACATCCTGGTTGAACCAGTCACTCTTAGCAAAATGTGCTCCATTTTCGGCAAGGGGTAGTTATCCTTTTTGGAGTTCATGTTCAGATTTCTGAAATCAACACACAACCTGATTTCCCCATTCTTCTTCCTCACAGGAACCAAATTAGCTAACCATTCTAAAAATATCAAGGGGATGATGATCTACGCATCCATCATCTTCTTCACCTCTTTTTCCATAATCAGAAACAACATGGGATTTATCTGTCTGAGCTTCTTCTTGAAAGGCTTGGCCTCTTCCTTCAAATGGATTTTGTGTTCAATGATTATAGTGTGATATGTTCTCAAATCCTTGTATGTACAAGAAAACACATCAACGAACTCCGTCAAGAGTCTAACATACTCAACCCTTTTCTCATTGGATAATATTCTAGACAATTTGACCCATTTGGGGTCCTCCTCCGTTCCTAGATTGCATTTGGTGACATCAGCCTCTTCAGTTGATCCTTCAACTTTTACAAAAACATCATTGATGTTAAACAATCTCTCTAAAGGGACAAGTTCCTTTGGAATATGGTTTCTAGGAAACTGAACAATATGATGGTTAACAATCTTATTCATAAAACCATCAACATGAGGGATTTCTTCAAAATCCTAATCCCGATCAATATGCATATCAAAAAATTCCTCCACAGTCTCAAGGAACTTTTTTACTTGTTATCATCCTCAAATCCCTTCCAATGTTTGATATTGTCAGGAATAGAGGGTATGTAGTTTATCTCCACCTCCTACTTGAGTTTTGGGGGCAAAGGGGTCTTGAAATTGCTTACTATGACCGCCAAAGAATATTCCACAGAGTTCTCCTCCCTTGGGACAAATGAGATATTAAAATCCAGGAAGAAACTCTCAATCATATCGTGGACTTCATTTATGTAGGCTCTTAACCTTGGGTTCTTATCCTGATACAACATTTTGACTTGATGAACAATCAGCTCAATGTCCCCAAACATTATTAGCTCCTCAATTTTCATGTCTTTGGAAGCTCTCAAACCGAAGACAAGAGCCTCATATTCTTCCATGTTGTTTGTTGTTTAAAATTCCAACTTGCAGGATAGAGATATGGGCTCTTGGGTAGGGGAAATAAAAACCACTTCAGCACCAACACCTTCCCTAGAAGAGGCTCCATAAAAAAAAAATTCCACACAGAGGTCTTGGGGGGCGGATCTTCACAAAAGGTAATAGGTTTCTTTCTTATTTCAATAGGTGGTTGAGGAACATCAGAGAGATGCAATATATTGGTTCCTAAATCTATATCAACTGAGAAAATGGGGTGGTTGATGGGATTTGCATCATCACTGATGATGTAAGAAAGCTATGCTTCTCTATAAATCTTTCTATGTTCCCCTCCAAACACAGGGATGGTGGCATATGACAGATCCATCTACAGAGTTACCCCTAGTCTTTTGATCCAGGATCTAGACAAGAGCATCCCAAACTTAGGGTGGACATCATCTACCACAATGTCCATGACCACACTCTTCATGGGAAATTGAAAAAAGGAAACAACCAGGTCCTTAATAACCTCGAGGCATTTCACCTTCCTAGAATCGAATGAATATAGATCATGGTAAGTTTTTTTGACCTCCAACCCGACCTCATCCATGAATCCATCAAGAAATTGTGCAAGACTTTGTCGTGAATATTCAATGATGTGTAAAAAGGAGGTGAGCAATCATGTCTATCCTCTACAAAAGGCCCTAGTATGACAATTGGCTTTTCATCTTGGAGGTTGACTGAGTCTGTGGAATGAGGTGAAGGTTCGAGTTGCAACATTTTGGAGAGGCACCTTTTCAAATCCTCATGCTTGATTAACTCTGACAGAGGAACCGAGATCCTAATATTTTGAATCTCATGCTCAAGTTTAAAAGAGGAGGGGGGCTTGAGAATCTCCCTCACTTATGGGATATCACTTTTGACCATGGGGGGTGGTTGTACCCCTCTTTCTTTGTTACTGTCTGCTACATCTTTGGCAAGCTTCTTTTTTCTAGCAGGATGATCATAAATATCAAGCTTCCCTTCTTTCTTCTTTGACCTCAGGCTATATCTATTTGGATTGTTGTTGGTTTTTTCCCCCTTACTCAACTCATTTAATGGACTATCCATGATAGACTCCTCATATGTGGATTGGGTTAAATGAGGAAATGAGGAGGTGTCCCCAAGACAATGGATTTCAATATCAACATCTTCTTCCTCTCCTTCATCAATAACAAGGTTATTTTGGAGAGGATCTTGAATTATCTTATCATACCTATCCATGTTTCTTTGATCTCTTTGGATGATCTTAGGGGAATTGTTTGGTATTTTGAAGCTACCCCTATTATCAGTATTTTTGGGATACCTATAGCTCTTCTTTGCCTCCAATTTCAACCATTTCCACCTTAGCAGAAAGTGATTTTACCATCCTCGCCATTTCATCTTTTGGAGGGTGGGCAGTAGAGGACTCAAAGGTCGAGGCTTTAGATTTACCTCTTCTCTTGTCTCTATCATATTTACTCCTGAGTTTTCCTACTACCAGTAGATTAGATTCTACTTCAAGGGTTGTGTCTCATATATGAACCAAAGAGGTAGCCCTTCTCCCTCTTAACAGGAGGAAAAAATCAGGGTCAAAATCACTATCATAAGTAATATTGACAGAGGTTTCAATACGTTTTATTTCAAGGGGAATCTTATTATACATCTTATTGAATATTTTTGAGAAATCTGAAACAAATTCCCCTTCTTTCCTCTTAAGTGCCACAAACTCTAGAATATAATAAAGAAAGTATTTTTTATCCCCCCAATGTCTTAATAATGCATCATCTAGGGCTTCAATCCCATCAATGGATCTAGAATCCAAGCCCCTAAACCATCTCCTAGCCTCTCCATCAAGGATATGAATGGAAACTCTCATCCATACATCTTCATTTACATTGACATGATTATCTGCAAAATTGTAAAAGGCTGCAAGGTGGTCCTCTGCAGTTATTCTTTCCTCCCCCGTGAAATTGGGAAAATCCTTAAGGTAGTCTGTGTTTAGGAGAGCATTCATAGGCTGAGGTAAAACTAGAGGGGTGTATATAGCAGCCAATATCTCAACCATTATGTTCCTAGGAGGATTAGCACCCACCATTGGGATGTGAACTGGAGGAGAACTAGGAGGAGATGGAGCTTGGATAGGTATGACTGTAGTTGTGCTTCTGGGAGAAAAAGGAAACGTTTGATTGTTGGGGGGAAACACTATAGGGCTCGAGGGGACAAAGGTTTCCCCTTCTGTAAATGAAACAATTCTAATAGGGGGAGGAGTAGTAAAGCCTGGAGGGGGAAAATATTCTGAGGTCCTCGGTCTAAAACACTGTACAATATTAGGGGAAACATGTGTGTCAAATTTTTCTCCTTCCAAAACAAGGCTAGGAGGGGAGAAATCAACAGAAAAAATCCCAAAATTTAAATTTCTTGAAACTCCAACATATGGTAGAATAGGAGAATTAGAAGTAGTTAATGGAGTTTTTAAAGAAAGACTATGTAAATTACCAGAATCACCCGGTACAACAGTTGAAGTACCGTCTTGAGAGGTCTTTCCTTTTCTGATAATTTTCTCTGAGTCAACTTCAAGTGTTGCTAGAGGCAGTTGCAGATTAGACCTCATGTGTCTGATTTTTGGAGCCACAATTAAAATGGTGGAATCACCAAGTGCAAGTTGCAATCTTCAAGTCATTGATATCTGATGCACCTTCAAAATAAGAATTTCTTTGTCGTTCTTACCCAGGGAAATGTCTTTGATTCGTCCCTGACAATAGTGCCACAGATGTTAGAACTGAGAGCCACCCTCAGATTGCGGGAGAATAAGCCCAATACCCATCAGAGTTCTTGGTGGATGTTGGTTTTATATGAATGGAGGTTAATGGACAAAACTCAATATATGAATGATTTTCAACACAGAACTGGACAAGAAATGCACAGGGAAGTGAGGGCCACATTAACTTCAATCACTGAATTGATTTTAAGTGTGACCAGAGGGAAGACTTAGTGCGAAAGGTGAACAAGATTACTATGGGCATCAGGATTTCAAGCAGCTTGGAGAAGAAAAACTTAGGCTCAAGATCACTCTTAAGCTCAAGTTTCAGACAATGAAATATATCCAAACAACACAGTCACAACAACACAATGATCAAACCTACATCAAAATGAAGCTATAAAAACTCAACTAGATGCTCCATGCACGAGCCATTCAGTGTAGAGGGAAAAAGATAACAAGGGAGCTGACTAAAACTAGTCGCAATGCCTCTGTAATCAATCCTACATTACAACAACATAAAAACCTTTGACAAGATCCTCCATGCCCGATTGTTTTAGCACAATTTTTATAGAGAGATGAAAAGAGGTTGACTTCTATTAATCTGAAAGTCTCAAATTTCATACATAACCAGAGAACAATTATGGCATAAAAATATTACAAAATATGGAGCTTCTGCTCAACTAGTTGACCACTTAACAAAATATCAAAACTACCTATTTATTCTCAGAATTGTCTACCACCACCAGGGGCGCAATCAGGCCAATACATTCAAGGATTTTTGTTTTCCTCTTCTTCTGTCAGACTGTGCATGTGTCCCTCTGTCATATGTGAGCTCTGATCAGGATGGGCCTGTAGGGAAATCAATTCACAGGGGAACTTCATGTTGATAGTCTACCTCCATGCCATTCCTTCCATGCTTTCCATTTATCGGATGAGACAAGGTTTCAACCACCACCCCTCCCTCATTAACTACTTTCATCGAGATCAGGATGAGGCTTGAACACTTAGGGAGCTTCCATGTGCTGCTAGAGGTTCTTCAAGTCAACCCGGGGCCTTGAAATAATGATAATCTCACTATGTGACTAACACTAGTTATTTTTGGTCTGTGATGTATAACTCATGAAATTTATGCCCTTTCCTTTGTGCTCCCAAAGATTCTAGTGCCAACTTCTTCGCGCTTTTCCTGCATGTGACTTCAGGCCATAACCCGATGCTTATCTCTAAAGGCACTTTCAGACTTCACTTTTTGAGGATATTCACAACACCAGACCACAGACTTCCCGATGCCTTCTTTGACAAAAATTCCCTACTTACATCGACGATCGAAGTATATTTTCCTTCGATGGCCGCGATTGATTCCTCGAAAACCTGAGTCACCAACCATGAAATGGGCTCTTACCTTTCTGCCTAGACCCTCTTTCCATGTGACCATGGGTTGTGACCTTGGGCCCAATTCTTGGGTGCTTCGCAACTTCATGCTTCACAAAACCTGCGCCTTGCTCGATACAAAACATTTGATTCGCGAAACAGTGAATCTGTTGATTTGTTGTCATGTGACCCTCTGAATTGGATGACTCATGCTACTTTTGGGTTTCAGGACTTCGGACCTTTGATGCACTACTTGAGCAATATTTTGGATTCCTGATTGATGTGATAATATTCCACCGTCGATGTCACCCAATGAGATCTATGGTCCAGATTTAACCTTTTCTCGACCTGTGACTTCGGGCTTTTGTTCCGGCATTATATTTTGCATGAATTTAAGATTTTGAATTCCCGTGATCCCGATCTTAACTCATCATGGAATTCTTGTCGCTGTAAGTTGAACTCGTTCGTTAGCTTGATTTGAGTTCATAGCGGATCGCTCTGATTGTTGCGTTGTGTGGCCATGGTTGTGGCCTATGAAAACAAAGACTTAGATGATTGACTTTGGGCTCAGGAAAATAGAAGGATCAGTGACAGAGGTAAAGGAGATGGATGTTCATCTTTAGGTAAATACAAAGAGGTTGTGGGCCGAGACTTTTTCAGGTATGACAACAAATGGAAACAAGTCACCCAACAAAAGGGGCAAGAAAAAATGACTTTGCCAGCTGAAAAGGAAAAACTTAAAGACTTGACATGTGATAGAAAAAGACAGGTAGGGAAAAAATTACAGACTTAGGTACTAACAACGAACACATATGACTCCAGGCAACATCATGTGATAACACATCCTACTAAAGGATAATATCTAGGAAATGCTATTGATTCTAGATAGGTTCAAGAAGTTGTATATCTCACTAAACTTAAAATGGTGCATCTTGTGTACATTGTTTGGAATGTTATTAGGACATGTCATATGCAAGGCAGGTTTTCTAGTAGATTAGGAAAAGATTGCAACAATAGTGGAAATTTTGGTCCCCACATTTGTAAGATATATACACGTAACTTTTGAACAAATAGGTTATTATATACTATTCATACTAAGTGATGAAAAAGTTGGTGTTCCATTGGAAGAAATACTGTGAAAATATACAAAGTATATATGGACCCAAGAATGCCACGAAGCATTGAACATGATGAAGAATATATTGGTGACTGCATCGATCCTAATATTTCTAGATTGGATGGAGATATTCCATGTTGATGTGGATGCATCATGTATTGCACTTGGCATAATGTTAGCACAACCTAGAGAATACAACATTCATCACCCAGTGTATTTAGCGATCAATAAGTTATCAAATTCTTATAAGAATTACATGACCAAAGAGAAAAAAGGAATGGAAATGGTATTTTCCCAACAAAAGTTTTGACATTACTTTCTTGGAACTCCCTTCATGTTTTAAATTTACCATTCAATACTCAAATAATTGGTCAATAAGTTAGTGTTAGGGGGAAGATATGTCAATGGATTCTTCTTTACCAAGAATTTGAGTTTAAAGTAGTATTCAAGATTGGAAAACACAATGTTGGGCTTGGCCATATTTCAAGGATAGAGTAAGGGGAAGTTGGAGGTAGTTTAGATGATTATATCCATGATGCACAACTTTTTAGGGTCGAAGTGGTGCTAGATCAACTACCAGAAATCGTATAATAATTGACAACATGACACATGCTATAAGGATACATTGAGGTACAACATAGACAACTAGTGACCCATAGTGTTGACTACTAGTTGATTGTTTGTCATTTGTACAAGATTGGAGTATATGGGATTATACGCAGGTGCATATTAGAACACGAGCACAACATGATCGTGTATGAGGAACATGAAGGTATTTTAGGGGGAAACAATGTCGAAAAGGAAAACATGTAGAAAGTCTCATGCACAAGGTTATGGTGGAAATCTATATTTGAATATGCTCTGGACTATTGCAAGTGTTGCATTGTATTCCAAAGGATTGGGAATCCTTACATAAGAGAAGAAATATTTCTTTTCTCGGTCATAGTGCTAGAGACATTTGACAAATGAGGTGTTGATTTTGTGGGCCAAATCATCCACCCTATGTGCATAATTTGAGTGTGAACCATTATTACCACCATAAAATACTTGGCGCATTGCTCAAAATTTGTGGTGGTGAAATGTTTTACTAGAAAGATGACCACATGATTCATATTTGAGAATGTGATCATGACAAGGGTTGGCTACCCAAAAAATTTGATGGGTGATTAGGGTGCATATTTTGAATGATACCATCCACGCACTTACTTAGAAATTCATGATCCATCACCAAAAGAGTACACCATATCATGTGCAATCCAATGACACAGTTGAATAAATTAACAAGATATTAGAGAATGCACTTACTAAGGTTTGTAACATGCAACATGACAACAAGGATTAGTGGATTCTAGTAGTACTATGGGAATATAGAATGACCTGTAAATGACTGAGTAAGAATACAACTTTCAAGTTGGTCTATGGTAAAGAGGACTTGATTCCCTTAGAACTTTTAGTACCAAGTCTATGAGTTTCCTTGTGAAAATTATGTTGGGAGACCAATTCCTTTAAAAAAGTTTGAATGAGTTACTGCAACTAGAAGAGGAAAGACTAGTGGCGGTTATACCCAACTGGCCGAAAAGAAGAGACAAAAGGACTTGCATGACCACATCAGTCGATAAAAGACCCTACAACTAGGATGTTTGGTAATATTGTATGACAACAAGTTTTTGAAGCAACCCAACAAGATACACATGTGTTGGTTAGGAAAATTTTGAATATTATACATCACTAAGGTTTACACCACAAATTTGGAGACATTGTAGGGAAAACCACTTAAGAAATTGATTAATTGAAGTTGGTTGAAGGCGTATTATGGCTTATAGGGGTCAAGTGCACCATGAAAGAACAAATTTTCAGAGTTAGCATAGGCTAGGTGTTATGTAGGTAGGTATAATGACAAGTATAATAATGCAATAAAGTAGTAGGATAGGACAAGGCTCTTTATCTGAAAGATAGTACATGTTAGTACTTGAAAATATTGGGAAGATTTGACAAATTGTGCAAGGTAGTTACTATCATAGAGACTATAGGGTAGGACAACTAGCTATCACTCGTCAATGAATAGATACATAGGATTCTACAATAATGAAGGGTCAAGCAATTTGACTCGAATAGATCACAAAGGAATAAGGGACAAGAAAATTTATGGAAACACATCACAAAGGGAACATTGGAGATACAATGGTACAGTATGGGTCAAGCCATTGTAGATCATGATAACATGGGTATTAGGAATGATTATCACAACAAGTAAACTCAATGTGACATAATCATGATAGGCCACAAATCAGAGGACTAATGGAACAAGTGGCCACATAGGAAAAACAACTCAAAAGGATATTTACATTCCCCACGTAAAACTACCAATTACTTTGGTAAGAGTTAGACCATTTGCATACATAAAGTTTCAAGAGAAGGGTGAAAAACAACAATAGGGCAATGGTTTCACCAGCAAAGACAAAAACATTGGAAATTCAACTTAAAGCAAGGATAACATAGAAAATTGGCTAATTTTAATAGTCAGGAGGCATGAATTTGTCTTTGGGAAACAAAGTAAGACCAATTTCTTAGAGCCAGTTATCTCACCTCCATTAATCAACCCAATTTCTAAATCGAGTAATTCAACTCTAACGGTTCCCCCCATATTGTGTATATTTGTCCTCATATCCAACACCATAAAGAAACATGAGAGGGACAAGAGGAAGATGAAGGACATGCACATGGGAAATATCACCCTAGCCAGGGACGAGGAGGTCACTGGGGTGATAGCACCAAGTCTAAGAGGAAGGAATTGACACAAACGGTGTAGGTTCATATGGTGTCAATATCTATCTCATAGATATTAATAGATATATATTGATAAGTAAGAGGTTGAGATCCTTGAGGACTGAAGGAATAATTCACATATGCAATACAAGGATTTTTTATACATTCAATGCCCTACGCATGGATACCAGAGCATCCATAGTTGACATATTGTACCTAAAAAGGATTTTTTATAGTCATTCCACTAGTTTGACTCAAAACTTCTAGAACTTCATCTCCAATATAATATCGATGGTTCCATCCATTACATGTATTGCACCATAATAAACTTTGTTGACTCAAGGATGATCCAACTAATAATGTTGGGGGCCTGTTGGCACCCGAAGGTTTTGGCAAGACTACACGTGCAACATAAGTCATCACTACACATGTGCCAAATATTTTTTACTACATGATGCCAACATGTAGTGTTGGATTACTGAGAGGGGCGGTGAATCAGTAATAGAGAAATTTAATCCTTTTTTACCATACAATCCAAGTGTTATATCAATGTAGCATTGTCATCCAGTAACTACAAAGTAAATAAGAAATGAACAAATGAACAATTATACACATACATAGTACACCAGTGTTTTACATGGAAACCCAAAGTGGGAGAAAACCACGAAATACTTTCTCTTATATGTCTTGAAGAATTACATTCATTGGAAGTACCAAATTCCTTTTTTTCCAGCTGCAACCAGAAGGAGGCTCCAACCCCCTATATTCTCAGGCTACAACCTGATGGAAGCTCCAACTCCCCAATTCTCAGGATATAACCAGAAGGAGGCTACAACCCGTTATGTTCTCCAGCTACAATCGGAAGGTGGTGTAACATCCCGCTCTGGCGCACTGAGACCACTTATTATTTGAGGACACTTGGTCGCAAGTGATCTGGACCCTTTTTGACATTAGACCTATTATATTTGATTATGATGTGATTGAAAGATGACATGATGTGCTACTATTTGATTAGACAGGTGCTATTGACTCAGTTTGATTGAGTGTGCAGGGTTTTTGACCTTGAGGATGCAGAGGCATCGGCAGAACCCCCTTGGACT